>JAEQBH010005945.1:0-93081 GCA_016808115.1 Tetrastigma voinierianum | reverse complement strand
GACAAAGGTGATGAGAATCAAAGTACAATGGATCCTCTTCAAATGCTGATTGGGCCAATCACAATAGCAATGGCTCAAAAACTCCAGGAGGCTTTCAATGGGCTTGTGAAGAAGTTTATTTGGGCCAACCCAGCCTTTAAAGAAGAGCTTCAAGTCAAATCAAGCATTTGAAGAAACTTGAGCCAAGAAGGAAGTTCAAAAGTCCATAAATGTTATCATGACTATTGATGGAAATAATCCACATGATTTTGCAATTAAAATGAGAGAAAATCATAGAAAATTCTTGCTCCTTATTGTTTCAATAATTCATGTACAATCAAAGACTTATTTTGGAGAGTTTCAGCATTACAAGTTGTATGATCAAACTTCTCAATTCTTGTGCAAGTCATTAGTTGTCCAATTAGTCTATTATGGTCAAAGTATCAAGGTTAGGTGTCCAATAAGGAAAATAATAAATTACCTTCATGGTGCTATTTCTTTTAGAAAGATTTTCTTTTAGGAGTTTATTTATTTAAATTAGAAAGTTTATTGTAGTCTTTGGAGACAATTGATAAATAAAAATTCTTTTGTGAGGTTTTCACTTTATGGTTCTTGTGAGAATCGCGAGCCTATCAAGGTTAATTCCTTATAAAGGTTCAAATTTACGGCCTTGCCCTATAATCATGTGTATGGGGTTACTTATTCTTATGGATTTTGGTTCCATATAACAAAAGGGATAGAGACGCAACATCTTTGCTTACGGCTCTCGATTCCATATAGTCAAGGGGATAGGTCCATTGTTCTAGATTGTGTTTGAAGATCTTTGGAGTAAGCCACAAAAATTGGTGGATCTTGAAGCAACAAGCAACGGGGTTCGCATCAAAAGGCTCATGGTCTAAAACAAGAAAAGGGAGCTCGACTCTAAAAAGATGTAGGAAAACCAACTCAGGGGCGACGAAAAAAACGTGATGGATCGTGAAGGTGTCGTCCACGTCAAAACAAGATAGAAAAATGTGACAAATCAAGTACGTGTTGTCGTCTAAGTTGAAAAAAGACAGAAAAACTTGACGAATCGTGAAGTTGTCGTCTAAATCAAAACAAGACAGAAAAAACGTGACGAATCGTGAAGGTGTCGTCTACGTTGAAACAAAATAAGGGACATGACAGATCATACATTGTGTTGTCAATGCTCAAAAACAAAACAAAAGAACATAAATATATCAGACATGTCGTCTACGCAAAAAACAAAACAAGAGACATGACAGTGCGTAGAGGTGTCATCTATACTAAAAAAAACATAAAAAAAGAAGGCAACAGATCGTATAGGTGTCATCTATGCGGAAAACAAAACAAGAGACATGACGAATCATACAGGTTCCATTCATGCTCAAAAATAAAATAAAAGAACGCGACAAATCATACAAGTGTCATCAATGCTGAAAACAAAACAATAGACATGATGGATCATAGTTATGTGTCTTCCATGCTCAAAATAGAACAAAGAACGCTGATGGATCTTATAGGTTCCATCTACGTTGAAACCAAAACAAGAGACATGACAGAATTGTACAAGTGTCGTCTATTGAAAAATACAAAACAAAAGAACGTGACCAATTGTACAGGTGTCGTCTACACTGAAATCAAAACAAGAAACATGACAGCTCGTACAAGTGTCATCCATTCTCAAAAATAAAATAAAAGAACATGACGAATCATACAAGAGTCGTCTATGCTAAAAACAAAACAAGAGACATGACGAATCATACATGTGTCATCCATGCTAAGAAATAAAATGAAAGAACGTGATGGATTGTACAAGTGTTGTCCATGCTCAAAAATAAAAAAAAAGAATGCGACGAATTGTACATGTGTCATCTATGCTAAAAACAAAACAAGAGATATGATGGATCGTACAGGTGCCGTCCATGATAAAAATAAAAAACAAAAAACAAAAGAACACGTAATTTGATATACAAAATGGCCTACGCTAAAAACAATACAAAAAAACATGAAGCTGAAAGAGGGTAGCCTAAAGTAATAAGGTGATCACAATGATGATACTAAAAACTCACAAGAGTGGTAGAGGAGGCAATCTGCAAATGGTATGATAATCTCAATGAAGGGGTAAGCTCTAGTGTATAGCTCAAAATGTTGACAACTCAATCAAGAGGTAATGAAATCTATGGATGATCTGACAACATCAAAGATGGGGTATGCCCAATAGATGAATATGACCAAATCGAAAAAGGTGTGTAAACCATTGATACTCTAGAGTATGGTCATCAATCACATAGTGAAGTAAATAAACCTAACCTCAAGGGTTGCCAAACATGAGCATACATCATGACATACTAACTGAACAAAACTAACCAACAAATAAAAACATAATGACCAACATTAAAATCACAAAAAAAAAAAAGCAAGTCATAACTCAACAAGCCAGCTATCAAAATGGAGACATCATCACAAACGTTAATAATCTATTAGGTCACATCATGGAAGGTGTTGAACCTAATATGAAACCCCGAGAAAATCCCACTTTTCGTACGGTAAATGGTAATTTCACAAAACTGAATTTTCGTGATATCTCATGACTAAACGACTTCATCAAGCGCCGAATCTTCTCGCAAAATCTACCTACCACGCCACTTCGAGACAATGGAATTTAATAAGCCGAGGCAATCGGTGAGGTGCAGATTGCGAGGTGAGTTACTACAAACAGGTCACATGTCGTGTAATTAGTCAAACAAGGAGAGCCAAGTAGCCCACGGATACGCAGATCTCCTAATCGATGAAATCCAAAGTGTATGGATAACGAGGATAGAAAGAAACTCCACAACCAATGGAAGGTTGACATGTGGCAAGTGATAAGACCTAATCTTGACTCCTCTCTTCTCCCAAACTGCCGTGAGGAAATTAGAGAGAGAGTTGAAGGATTTTAGAGAGAGGCTCCACCTTCTCTCTAAAAATTTTCGATGATTGGACCGTTGGTTCCTGACGAGACAAGAGGCAAAGTTTCTCTACACTGCAAGGGCTACGCATGGGTACCGATTTTGAGGAGTTTTGACAACTCCGAGAGGTAGGGGTTTTCTCCTACTTGGATATTCCTTGTTTAAAAATGCATGATAATGGTTTTGGGTGTGTGTGAGGCTGAAAATGACCATGGATTTCTCAGCCACAAAGTCAACTGGAGCAGCTAGCGAGAGGGTCGCCTACTCTGACAACCCATCGCTTCTCGGCTCAGACCGTTAAAACAACTGATTGTAGTTGGACCAAAATGGTCCATGTGAAATTGTTTGTATGTTGTTACTTGACATGAGGAGCATGAATATGTGTGAAGGATAAAACTGTAATTGTTGAATTAAATGACTTGAAATGTGTATTGGAAAATGAGATGTTAATGCATGTTAATTGATGTGTTAACATGAATGTTTGAATTATATGAAATATAATTGCGTGTGAGCCATTGGAATTGGATATATGAATTGGCATCATTGCATTCATGTGCACGGTACATCAAGGCCGAGTCAGGTGGGTGCATCAGATGTATTATTCACCATTCTTGGTGAATGGGTTGAGTTGTCTTAGACCACGCCCAAAGACTCATGGTTCAAATTATAAAATGAGAAATAATTAATGTGTGTCAAGGCCCTGGAACTCATGGAGACCCGTGGTATTATCCGAAAGGTCCTGCATGGGTGTGAGAGACCCGATTGGGTGTGAGAGACCCGTGGTACTATCCGAAAAGGTTTTGCACGGATGTGAGAGACCCGCGATACTATCCGAAAAGTTCTGTATGGGTGTTAGAGACCCGCGGTGTAATCCAAAAAGTTCTAGTGCATAAGAGAAAACACACGGTCATGTTCATCACTTAGACCTAGAGTTAAGTGATAGGAGTCGGGATTGACTCGAGATGGTTACCCATTGGCAAATTGTCTGGGTATTGGTGAGCCGGCAAAGGCTCGGTAGTTGGGTGTCATTGGCATTACCAATGACGATTTTCACACTTGGCATAGGCATGTGTGAGGGAGTTAGGGAAGCACTGGTAATGAAGCATGAAAACATTTTCATGCATGATATAAATCATTCCGTGTATGTACCGTAAATTGTATAGAATGGATGTTGTGATGCACAGGCTGCATTTTAGGTGGGAAGTAACCCATGGTAGAAAATTCACCATCAGCACGTTGCTCACCCCGTCGAGGGAAAATTATTTCGTGCACGTGGCGTGTTCCTAAAGACGACATCACTAGAGGCCACTTTTTAAGAAGAAAGCGATTGTGGCTTTGATATATATTTTGTAAACAGGCTTAAATTCTTAATTTTAATATATGTTCGTATTAAGAGGTGTAACAACTTTGAAACTATGGTAATATAGTTGATTATATTTTGGGCGAAGTACGATGTAAAGCAACGTACATTTTTATTCATGTAATGGGTCTCAAGGATATGAAACACAATGTGTTTTCCTCGGCGGTGCTGATCTGCGGTCAATGGACCCCGAAATGTGGGGCATCACAGCTAAAGTCGAATAAATATGTGAAAGCTTGACTGGAAAGCTCCAAGGTTGAACTACATCCTTCCTTTATCAAATGAGCGAATCATATATCATGGCGAAATGGTAGGTCAAAAGAAAATAAGCGTAAATCTCGAGGATGGATATAAAGTAAGGGATATCAAGGGAAAAATGTTTGAGTATGTAATGGAAGATAGGTAGGTATCCAAGATTGACTAGGTATGTTGAGAAGACTGAATCCCATGTGACATCACCACCGTCAAAATCCTCATCAAATGATCATATCACCATGTCGATGAATCAATCAAACAAGGTGACTATGGCCCAGTATCAAATGGAAACATGATACTATCAAATAATCCCCAAATCACTGTTTAAACTATGGCTCATCTGAATTTTCTTGTTTATTTATCCATTTATTTGTATATTTATTTATGTATGTATGGTGCATTGTTGTATTATTATTGTTTGTCTTTGGTATCCGTTGATCGATTAGCCAAAAACCACATTTTCTTCAGTTTGTTTAGTAGAGATCCGACTTTAGGGATTGAAGGTGTTACGGCTTAAAACCGTACCTTCTTGATAAGTAACCCAATCTCTCGACCTAAACCTTCCGATTTTCTCATACCTATTTGTCTCCATCACGAGTCACATTTATGATTTTTCTTTCTTATTTTGTTTTCCCTTTTAAAAATAAAACAAAATTAAGTGGTGACTCTAAACCGTTTTCTAAAAACGGGTTTTCAAAATTAAAACGAATCTCATCTTTTTAGTGGGAAACATATAATTGCCAAAAATGAGGGATTCACAAAATGACAACTCCATTGGGGATTGAACCGATTCTGCTTCACTCTAGGTGATTTTGTTTTTCAAATTTTGTCATATAATAACCAAAAACAATATTATATGATAAAAATAATCTTTTCTTAAATGCCCATAATTCACTCTATGTGATTTTTTTTCAAATTTTGGGAAATCGTTTTTGAAAAATCTAATGAAATTTAAAAGAAAAATAATTTAACTTGGTACTTGTTTGTGTAATGATGATATAACTTTATTATTATGATAAATAAAAAATATTTGTATAATATATGTGTTATATCTTAACATATTTATAATAAAATAAAATTATAAAATTATTACAAAAAATAATTTATTATTATCATTCTTATGTCCCTCATGTCTAGCTCACATTTCAATGAAGAAGGGCATAGGGAGGAGAAAAGGCAGGGCATAGGAAGAGGGAAGGGTCTTTGGTTTAAGTTTCAGTTTGGACAATTAACTCCATTATAATTAAAGTGTTTATCAAAACAAATAATTTTACTTATTTATTTTATAGGGTATTGCATCTTGTGTTTTAAAATATTTTGTGTGGATTCTAAAATATTGTATGGGAATTTTAGAACATGGCTTTTCATTCTAAAAAATAAAATTCATAAATAAGGATGCAAAATAATTGCCATATTAAGATAATAAAGACCTTGCTTACTACTCTTTCACTCCAAATAAAAACTTATAATTAAATTGCCTTTCCTTTCCTTTCTTTTCCAAGGTGATGAAAACTCCATCAATAATAATAATTACTAAGACTGTCAAAATAATAACTATGCTTACCTCAATTTATGAAGAAGAACTTGATCAAGCAATATGATAAGTTCATATAATGTTACACAGAATCAAGAAATGTGCCACATTATCAATCCAAGCACCTGACTCAAGTAACATCCAACAACATTGGAATTTGTACTCCCAAAAAAACCAATAACAGAATCTCAGCATAGCCCTTGTGTTTTGTGCCCTAATAAGGAGAGAAAAACCGCCCATTAAGTGCATGTGTGCTTGGGTACCCCATTCCAAGCAAGTGATTTATGTATACCTTTCCATCTTTCATAGTTGCTGCCGTTGCTATCTGGTATGCCGATCCGACATACTTTCCGGTGATGGTGGAGGTTGTGGGTGCCATAGGCTTTGGCCCAGGCCCTCTAACCAATAAGCACATCCGACAAAGGCCATAGTTGGGCTGGCCCAGCCGGACTGGCCCACAAACCCAATGTAAGAGCTGAAGCCCTGATATCCTCCTCTAGCCAGGAGAGAGTCGACGTACTCCGCATGTCATCTCTCCCAATTGAAGACTTTATTCAACAAATGCTGCTGGATGGACTTCCCCGAATAGAATATGCACTCTTCCATAAATCATCATGACGATGTCACCTGGGGTAAACAAGCGCTATCGGGATTCCCCATTTGGGAAACGATTCATTTAAAAGGAAGAATTAGTCTCTATGCGCACTTCTTCCGATTTGAGAGGAAATCACCCACTTTCCACGAAAAGCGGATCTACTTCCTCTCTGATAAAATGAGGTCATCGCACGCAATAAGGTATAGGAAAAAGAACGAGCAAAAAGGTTCCTCATTTTTAGAGACAAGTGGGCCTGACTTGAGCGTCGGAGAGGTGGCTACCTTGTTTACTACTCTTTTCACTCCAAATAAAAAAACTTGTACTCAAATTGCCTTTCCTTTCCTTTCTTTCTCCATGCGATGAAACTCCATCAATAATAATAATTACTAAGAATGTCAAAATAATAACTAAGGTTAACTTCTCAATTTATGAAGAAGAATCCTAATCAAGAAGATGATAAGTTCATATAATGTTACAATATAATCAAGAAATGTGCTACATTTAACAATTCAAGCAATCTGACTCAAGTACCATTCAACAACATTGAAATCAGATCCCTAAATAAAACCAATATCAGAATCTCAAAAGATAGCCTCAGTTTGTGCCTCAATAAGGAGAGAAACTCATCAATATGCATGTGTGCTTGGCACCCATTCCAAGCAAGTGATTTATGTAATTTTCCATCTTCACAATACGCCGCTGCTTATCCTTGATGCCGGCCCGATGTACTTTTCCGTGATGGTGAGGTCAGGTGCTTGATGGCCAGTCTGCGCCTCTAGCTAATAAGCCTATCCGACAAAAGGCCATAGTTGGGCTGGCCCAGCCGAACTGGCCCGCAAACCCAATGTAAGAGCCGAAGCCCTGATATCCTCCCTTAGCCGAGAGAGAGTTGACGTACTCCGCACGTCATCTCTCCCGGTTGAAGAATTTATTCAACAAATGATGCTGGATGGACTTCCCCGAATAGAATATGCACTCTTCCATGAATCATCATGACGATGTCAAATTCGGTAAACAAGCGCCTCGTGATCTCCATTTAAACGATTCATTTTAAAAGGAAGAACTAGCCCTGGCGCGCCACCTTCCCTTCCAATTCATTGAGTAAATCACCCACTTTCCACGAATGCGATTTATTTCCTCTCTGATAAATGAGGTCACAGATGCCAAGGTACATGGGAAAAGAATGAGCAAAAGGTTCCCTATGTTTAGAGACAAGCGGGCCCGACTGAAAGGTTGGAAGAGGTGGTTTCGCCCGCCCCCACGCCGGCCGTGTTTCTCGGTTTGTTTTGCGTGATTGTTGCCGACAGTGCATGTTTTGATGATCCAAAGGACTCGTAAGACTGTGAGGACTACAATCATACCGCCTGTGGGAAAACGCCGCGTAAAAATCTCGGGAGGCGATACGCCAGAGTCGGGTTCATCCACCCCGCGATCTCCTCGCCTCGAAATTTCGTAATTCCCGCTCATCCCATCTCTGACCAGACGCCATGACTAGCAACCCAAATGAACCAACCTCGTTAGTATCACTCACTGGCAGGAGACGAGGCAAGAGGCGGTGCATGATAACAATGATTTGATAACGCGAACACACACAGAGAGGAACGAACTACTGATCCGTTTGGAGACAATCGGCCAAGAACCCACAAGAAGCTCCCCAGCATGTACCTCCAACCTGGATGAATAAGGGCAAAGAGCTCGCCCTACCTGACCATAGCGATCCATCGGCGAATGACGAGTCGTCTCAGGTAGCTCTCCACTCCCCCGTCACTCACCACCCCATAGCAATGCGGAAGCCGAGTCCAGAAAGAGACCACCTCCCCATTCCAATCGGGCTATTAGTGGCACGCGTCGCCGGATGCGAAGAGAGGCCAGCAGGGACAGGCCTCATCCGGAGTTGGCCCCTGAGGATATGCCTACCCAGTCCTAGGTGGCCCCCACCTTCACTCCACACAAGACCCGCTCGCGAATCCCACCGCACGCAACACTATCCCCCGGCCGAGGACCGCATGACATGCTATCTTCCCCCTTGGACCAGCATATTTTGGATTACGAGCCCCCTCGCGGATTCGTCATACCGTCGTTCGCCATGTACGACAGCTCCTCTAATCCGTATGATCATATGTTGCACTTTAACCAAGCCATGATCCTTAAAGCCAGGAACGATCGACTTCTATGTAAGGTATTCCCACCTAGCTTGAAAGGTCCCGCTCTAGCCCGGTTCCACAAGCTTTCAAGAGGATCTCTGAACTCATTCGGTGAATTATGGGCTACATTGTCTTCTCATATCTCAGGTTCGCTCGACAGTAAAGGAAACATCAGCTCGATCCAATCCATCTTCAAGCGAGACGACGAATCCATCCGTGATTTCACTCCGAGATTCCTGGACAAGCCAGCCCGAAGAAATTGATGTTTATAGTATGGATGCGATCTTTATTAACTCCGAAGAAGCTTTGCAGTCGACTAATTCCTTTTTCCAAATTCCATTTCCTTGATCCACCTGGAAACCATGGAAGAACCTGCAGATAGGCGCGCATAAACACTCCACTGGACGAGAATATTCGGGCCACATCACGAATAGTGATGATAATTGCCTAGAGCAGCAAAACTGCCACAAAGAGCCACCCCGAACAAAAAGAAAGTCAGGGCAAGGGTCAAAGGCGCCCCCAAGAATAGCCGGAGAAGAAAAGGGAGCCTCCCTAATTCACCCCTTCAACATCTCCTATGATCGGCTGCTTCCCCTCATCAGAGACCACCCCAATTTTAAATGGCCCCTGCCCATGGGGGCGATCCGACCAACGCAATCGATATATGATGTGCACAAAGTCCTTGTTGATCCGGGCAGCGCGGCCGAATTACTGCATCTCCCGGCCTTTAGACAGATGAGAGTCCCACTCAGTCATCTCAGTTCGGCCGGCAGAGTTTTATCAGGATTCAACGGGGCCACCACACTGACAATGGGTGATATAGCTCTCTTCGTCAGGGGAAGACCAAGAACTCAAAGAAGTACGCTTTCTGGTTGAAGATCGGGTCCATATAATGCTATCATAAATGGACTCCGCTACATAACATGAAAGTAGTCCCCCAACCCACACCAATCTATCGCCTATCTCACCACACTTCCAGCAGTCGACCTCTCGTGCAGCCAACTAGCCGCCCGCTAGTGCTATCAATTGTTGAAGTACACAAGCATGAAAAGGCACCATGGTCATTCTCCGAAACTCAACTCTCACTATAATTAAGTGCCTACCGTCTCTGGGTCACGAAGACAGGATCAACGCGTAGTCTCCTCGAATCCATGCCCATAGATGGCCCAGACAGAGGCACCTATGTTAGTTCCCTCCTGACCGAAGAAGAAAGGGCCCAATTGCAGGCAATATTAAAGGCTAACGCCGACGTTGTTCGCCGACCACTCGTATTACGACAGGATAAGCCTCATGAACCCTTCCCATGCTGAATGTTCTCCCATCTCATACCCGCTCTACAAAAAGACGACGCTCCACCCGAATCGCCATCAAATCATCCGTGTCGGCAGATAACCTATTGAAGGCCGGGTTTATCGTGAGAAGTCAAATACCTGAGCGCTTGCTAACGAAATGTAGTTCAAGAAAGGGGGCATGGAGAAAGATGATAGACTATACGGATTCACGATACATGTCCCAAGGATAGCTTCACTACCTTGATAGACCGATTATGTCGAATGACCGCCGGCATGGCATGTTATCGCTTTCCTAGATGCATTCGCATCCCCATAAAAATTCAATGATGTAGAGAAAACATCCTTTATCACCACCGACGGGCTCTACTGCTACAACGTGATGCCATTCGGGTTAAAGAATGTCGGGGCCACCTACCAGAGACTAGTAACCAAGATGTTTCAGCCATTGCTAGGAAAAACTATGGAAGTGTACATAGATGATATGTTGATAAAATCTAAAGAGCATACTGACTTACCATTTCCAAAGAAGTATTTTACCTCCTCATGACCTATGGTATGAAACCCAACCTCGCGAAATGTGCATTTGGGGTCAGCGCAGGTCAGTTCTTAGGATTCATGATGACTTAGAGGGGGATTGAGGCCAACCCCTCCCAACTTAAAGCCATTCTAGAGTCTCCAGCCCCAAGCTCTAGAAAAGAGGTGCAACGACTGACGAGCCGATTAGCGGTTTCAGGCGATTACTTCCCATGCATCATCGCTTAAAGCCATTTTTCGTCACCCTTAGGGGAGCTAATCGAGCCAGATGGACTGAAGAATGCGATCGGGCCTTTATCCAGATCAAGCAATTCTTAGCCGAACCCCCGATTCTCTCAAGTCCCGACACCGACGAAACTCTCTTCATCTATTTGGCAGTCTTAGAAACAGTAGTCAGTGCCACATTGATCAAAGAGGATGAAAACGGAAAACAGAGGCTTGTGTTCTTCGTCAGAAAATCTTTAGCCGATGCAGAGACTAGGTATAATCATCTTGAGCAGCCGCCTAGCCCTCCTCGGATAAAGTGCCCAAGAAGTTTCGCCTACTGTGCGCATCCTATCAGGTACTAATCGACCTCCCTCCGAAGCACCATACATGTCCCGACTTATCAGAAGAATGGCTCACCGGGCAACTCTAACTAAGCCAATATGAATCCACAACTAAGGCTTTCAAAAGGGACAGGTACCGGGCAGACTTCATAGCGCACTCCCCAATGGAAAGACGCCGACAACTCCTGGACAGGCTACTTAACATCACGGGTGTCCACAAACAGGGCGGCATCAAGATAGCTAAGATCCCCATCCGGGGATAAAATTGAACAGGCAATCCAGCTCGGATTTGGTGCCTCTAACAATGAACCCTGAGTACGAGGCTATCCAGTCGCAAGCTCGAGCTGGCAACCACCCCGTCACGGCGAAGCCTTGCTCAAGCAGATTCCCCAATTGGTGGTCGGGCAAGTTAATGAAGAATTTGAATCCCGAGACCCTCGAATGGCAGGAAATATGTGTCCCGTGTGAAATCATTGGAGCAGCCTTCCGTCCGGAAGTCGAACACATTCCTGTGGATCAGAACGAAGCGCGCATGCCTCGCTCGTGGTCGCTTCCGCCAATCATTGAAACTATATCGCCTATCTACTATCATTCGGCTCTTCAATTGCATCCCGCAAATAAATCAGTGGATAGAGAATCCTCCTTCATGGATGAACTTACTGCTATATCTGGGCACATGCTAGCTCCTTGCCGAGAGAGATAAGGCCCACAAACTTCAAGTCCAAATAACTAGATTTATTATTGATGTGTCCATTCAAACGATCCTTAGGCGGTCCCTATCCGAAATGCCTAACACCCGAAAAGTAGTGGCCTGGGCTCACGCTGCTAGCTAGAACTCGCACGGGGCGAATACAATCATCCCGCCGCGCGACTTTTGCACCCCCACCGAGCCTTAATAACACTCAAGGGTATTATTGGCCAACCATGAGGGCTGATGCCGCCACTTATACTAGAAAATGTGATCGCTGCCAATGACTTGCTCCCTTCCTAAAATCGCCGATGCAAGATCTGATCTCTATCTCGAGCCCCTAACCCTTTGCCCAGTGGGAGATCGATATAGTCAGACCATTGCCTATTGCCCCAGCCCAAAAAAAACTATTATTGGTGGCCACTAACTATTTCAATAAATGGATTGAGGCTGAAGCATTCTCCTCAATCAAAGATAGAGATGTCACTCAGCTTATCTAGAAAAATATTGTATGCCTACTCAAGATCCCCGCATCATTCAGGTCCGATTAACTAGCCCCACCGATAAATGGTCTATCGAAACTTCACAGAATTGAAGATAAAGAATCTATTCCGACTCCACCTCAAAACCATGCAATCTTTAATTGGCTTCGTGCTTAGAAAAGCATGCTCAAAGACTTATCGTTAATCAATCCAGTCCGTAGTCCACCAAGTTTGGATTCTCAATAACATCTAACCATCCTTCTCTGTTGAAAAAACGCGGATAACTAGTGGCACAAATGAATTCGTCACCCTCCAAATTTTTAGCAACCTCCAAATTCTAGGTTATCCTCAAGTATCCGAAGCGACCACATCTAATGCACATCTAAAAAAGTTAGGGAATTCACATTGGAACATACCCGCATTGATTGTCTACTGTTCCCCATGCTATGCTGGTCAAACACGTTCTTTTTTTCCAACCGGGGACGATCGCCCTCCCCAGCAAGAAAAAAGGGGGCATTGTGGGTGCCATAGGCTTCTGGGGCTCCAGCCCTGGGGCCCCAATAAGCCCGGTCTCGACAAAGGCCATAGCTAGGTCGGGCCCACCCGCACCAGCCCGCGAACCCAATGTAAGAGCTAAAGCCCTCATATCCTCCCCTAGCCGAGAGAGAGTCGACGTACTCCTCACGTCATCTCTCCTGATTGAAGACTTTATTCAAGAACGCCGCATAATTTCCCGAATAATATGCACTCTTCCATGAATCATCATGACGATGTCACCCGGGGTAAACAAGCGCTCTCGGGATCCCCCATTCGAGAAACGTATCTATTTAAAAGGAATAACTAGTCTCTACGCGTGAGATGCGCGCTACCTTCCCCTTCTGATTTGGGAGGAAATCACCCACTTTCCACGAAAAGCAGATCTACTTCCTTTCTGATAAAAGGAGGTCATCGCACGCAATAAGGTATGGGAAAAAGAACGAGCAAAAAGGTTCCTCATTTTTAGAGACAAGTGGGTCTGACTTGAGCGTCGGAGAGGTAGCTTCGCGCGCCCCCCTCCCCAGTGACTCAGAAGATTCTGGAGACTACAGAGGTCTCCCATTCGTCGGAGCTCTCCACCAATCTCCCCCCATAAGGGTTCCAGGCAACCACAAGCTAAGTTGCAGATATCAACTCTAGCCATCTCCAAACAACAGTACTTTCCCTCGGCCTTCCAGCTTGACTGCCTTAACTACTACTACTCCTTTCTTTAACTCAATCTTGAAGAGGTTCCCGGAGAAGGTGTGGATGACTAAAGGCAGCCGTTTGGATGGTAAACGATTCCATTGAGGCCCACGAAGGTTTTGTACCACTCTTTTGGGGTGAATAGGGGGCTTCTTATGGTGGACAGGATTTCTCCATTCACACCAACCTTCCAAATTTTACTGCCTCTGGTGTCTGTAACATATGCATTTCCTTCCTCATCCACTGCAACATCGTTTGCAAAGCTTTTCTCATCGCCGGCCACCATTCCCCAAAATCACACTCAAATAACAAACAGATTACTACAGAACCATATAAATCTCACTCTCTAAATACTTTTGATGTGGGTTAGGTGAACCAACCAAGACGGACCCAAAAAAGGTCAAATCCCGGCATAGTTTATTTAGGCCTTTGATGCGCCTCCTTGTTCTAAATCCTTCACCCAACATCAGTAATTCGTACCATCTATCATAAATTACGAATCAAAAATCATACACGTATCATGTATTTGTTCTCGGGAATAAGGGATTAGAATTTAAGTGCATGTTTGTTTACCCTTTTTGAAACATGTTTTATGTTTTAGAACAAATTATGGAGAATGAAACACAAGTTTGAACACAAGTTTAATCTTAAATTATGCAGGTATAAGAAAAAGATACAAAACTTTCAGTTAAAAACAAGTGAAGCGTCTAAAGTATTGAACACTAGGAGGCCATTGTATTAATTATTAAACTTCTAATTTATAGAAAATGTGGTAGAGAATCTGTAGCATGTAAAGACAGTTTTAACCCTTTAGGAACTCATCATGGTAATGGTATGGAGGGTAGTCTTGTCTTTGCAAAAGCGGAAACTAAACGAATCGTAAAATCCATGGATGACCAATTCTGAAAGTTCAGTATCGTGAAACCGGGCGGTATTTTCAGAGACGTACCAGTACCAGGGACAGTGAGTTGAGTGAGAAACAACCGCCGCCACGTAGACAGATCATACGCCACTAGCGCGAGCTGGCGCCTCGATTTCCAATCACATCAGCGTTGCCCACAAGCGCCCGGTTCCTCCTCCCGTCGACGGCGATCCCCAGCGATGCGTTTCCGGCCAACTCAGCCTCCCTAACAAGTAGGGTTTCCTCCAAGACAGTGTCCAGGAAGTGGCCGTCCGGCACATGAACCTGTGCGACGCCGCCCTCTAAAAGAGAGAGGATGAATCGACGGTGGAGATCGTCCCACTTGGCACACTCCCGAAACCAGCCGGAGCTGTGGTAGCGGTAGACATGGGTGGTGGGTTTCGCCCGCTCGACGGAGATGAGGTAAGCAATGGGAATTGCGGAGATGGTGAAGAAAATGACGAGGGATTTGGTAGAACAGTTAAAGCAAGCCATCTTTGTGGGAGAGAGAAAAATAGAAATCGAGTAATATCGGAATCTCAGTGAAGCGATCAAAATATCTGGTGAAACACTCCGATATACTGGTGAATCGGATTTTACTTCGAAATATCTAAATATCTGAAATATCAAGAAAATATCTATGATATTTTACACAAATATTCTGCTATTAAAATTTTTTATATTTTAATTATATAGATAGAGAAATCGACATTCATCTTAATTAAGGTAGATTAAAATCAAATGGATTAGTAATTATGAAATTAAATATGTTATATTTAATATATTATTAAGATATTATTATTTAAAGAGATATTATTTATTTGGTTATATTATTATAAATATTATTAGATAATAAAGCGAGATTCAAAATATTATATATTATAATTTTAAATTTTAATGATATTATTTTATTTATTTCCTTTTCAAATTAATATTTGATTTAAAATATTATAAGTTATAATGTAAAATAAAAATAAAAAAAAAAATATTATAAAGAGATTATGAAATAAATAAATAATAAGATAATATAAGCTGCACTCATATATAATTAGTATAATCAATGGCTCTCTAGAATATACAATAATTTTCAAGAAAAGATTTTTGAAGGATCGAAACCCTTCAAAACTAATTTTTTCATATTTTTTAAACAAGAAATTTTTAAATATCATATTTTTCAAGGTTATGAACGGAGAAACTTAAATTATATGAGCAACATGGTAGCAGTAGTGCAGAGAGAGATAGTTTTGACCCACTCGTGTCGTGAGAATTCCGACAACTGGCTTGGTCATCAACAAATATGAATTATTTTTTTCCAAAGACACTTTTTTTTAATTCTGCAACTGGGTTGGTCAATGCATCAAATATGAATTATTTTTTCCTAAAGACACTTTTTTAATTCTACAGCTTTGTTTAAATCTCAGTTTTATTTCTTTCCCCTTAGTGACCTAAAATATAATTTATCCCAAATTTCGGGAAAAATCGGATTTTTTCGGGAAAAATCGGTTTTTTTCGGGAAAATGTCGGAATTTTTCGATTTTTCGGCGAAAAATCGGCGATTTTGCGCCGAAATTTTTTCAGTCGATTTTTTCCATGGATTTTTTTCCACGACGAAACCTAAAAATCGCCGAAAAATATAATAAATTTCCATTTTTTTTTCCCTTCTTGAAATTTAAGGGTTTTTTCATTTTGGGAGGGAGTATTGGTATAAATACTGATAGCAGAGAAGGTGTTCGGTGTGGGGCCACTCAGAAATTGGGAGCGAAGATTCCAAATTTTAAAAATTTAAAATAATACATATTTATAGAAAGGAAAATGATTAAAATGGTAATTAAGGATTAAATGGTCTTCTTCTAATTCCGAAAATATTTTGTGTGGAAAGAAAAATAAAGGATATCTAAAATGTTTTTTTTTTGTATTTTTTTTACAACTAACTACTTTACTTTAGTAACTACTCTCCCCTTTCTAATATTCTATTCTATCTTTTTAAACTTTAAATGTTTTAAAATAAAAATAATCTTTTCTAATATGGTCATTGTTAATTTTAGAAATACAATTAAAAGGAATAAACTAAAATAAAAAATCTACTATATGTGAATTTAATTTCCTTCATTTTTTAAACGTCTTGTCTTAAAAATAACATATTTTTTTACATAAATACCGCCCAGCGTATTTATTATTTACATATATTTTCAAATAAAATATTAAATTTTTTTTATGGTGTTCTTTAGAGAGTGTTTTTGTTTTTTAAATTCAGTGTTTTCTATGAAAAAACTGACAAACCAAATATGCTTTCTATCCTTATATTTTAGAATAAAAAACACGCCCTTATTTTTTTAACAAAAAATGAAAGGGTATTTTCTGTCAAAATTAAAATAATTATAAATATGTAATGAAGCACGAGTGGTGCCTCTGGCCTTTGAAAGATAATGAGCACTTGTTGACTATATTTTTAATTTAATTAATTTAGCCATTTATTCCAATTTGGAAGCAAGCTGAAATCTGATTCTTCATGTTCAGTAAACTATAAATAAAAAATAAAAAAGAAGCCTGGTTTGCTTTGTTTTATTCATTCCCCAATCTGCTCAAAACAACAAAAGTCTTTGTACAGAATATCTAAGAGAGAGAGATTATGTCATGGGTTCATAGTACGAATATTTAAAAATTTAGGCCTAAAATTTATTAAACCTATCATAGTTTTATTTGAACAAATAATCAGATAAAAAACCTAAATATTTGATGAGGGACACTGGCAAAAGAAAATCTCTCTTTTTAAAATGCCCTTCATTTATCTTATCTATAAGTTTTAACCTAAGTCAAACATTCCCTTCTCCTCTCTCAACTGGGGTGACATTAAAAAGCAGGGACGGATCACAACTAAATATATTGAGGGGGTGAAATTAAAAAAAAAATATGAGGTATGAAAATTTTGAAATTTTTGAAAACAAAAATTAAAATATGTAAGCTTTCATATATTAGCATTCATAGTTACAAATATACCGCATTTCAACTAACTATTCATTTATTACAACATCAATCCAAAATGTAAAGTGTCACGATCATTATCTGGCGATCTACTAAAACTGGGTGATTCGCTGCGCTCTCACTCTTCTTCAAATCAATAACATCTATGATTAAATCATCACCAAACAGCTTAATAATGTCTTTTTTCAATATAAGTAATCGTTAATTAGTGAAGAATTCATCCTCTCTATTTTGCTACGCAACCTAGTTTTGACAATTTTCATAGCAGAGAATACTCGTTCAATTGTTACAATTGATACGAGTAAAGTTAGCTTCAAACAAATTAATCTATCCAAAATAGGATAAATTTATGATTTCTTTGTCTTTATTAATACTTGACATAACTCTGAAATTGTTGATGCTTTTTGCAATTTTGAATTTTGGCCAACATCAAGTCTGAAAAGTTCTAACTACACTCTCAAATGTAGTTTTTCTTGGTATAAGAAATCTTCATGATAGTGTATTTATTTGTGCTTAAAATATTTTCAACATTAAATGATTGGTAGCCAACTTTAAGATCTAAAGCCATGCTAAGAACAAGCAACTCTATTGTATCCTCTATGAATCCAGTATTCAACTCTTGCAATTGTGTATCTATAGAGGCTAAAAAGATGTCAACTCGATAGCGGTGCTCTATTGTGATTGAATCCTATAAAGTTGTCAGAGATCTACCTCGCCCTCGATTATCGGATTGTAATTAGCATCCATACTGTGAAATACTAGCATTCATTGGGCCTTTTTATTAAAGTTTTATAATGTCTTTTCACTATTTCATTTCGTTGCAAATTTTATTTATGTATTTTTGGTCCTTATTTTTAATGCTTTATCTATTTATTTAGCTCTTATAATCTTCTTTATTTTACATTTTGGGGTAAATACAATATACATATATATATATATATATATATATATATATATATATATATATATATATATATATATATATATATATATATATATATATATATATATAATCCTAGCAAAAAAAATTGATTTTCTTGGGGAGTAGATTGCCCCCACATGCCCCCCCAGAGGATCTGCCTCTGTCCAAAACCCATGCCAAATATCCCCTTCCCTATTCTTCTTCAACCCCACACCTCCCTTTCTTTTTCTCCTCAACCCGTTTTACATCTCCCCCTTCCTCTCAAGCTCGACCTCGTTTCTTCAAGATCAACCTCTCATTTGACCTAAAACCCTAACCCGAAAACCCCATAAACTCATCCGTCCACTGAAAAGCTTCCTCCTCCAAAGCACGACCGGGCGCGCAAAAGAGAAACTATTGGTCAACCGGAAGTTCAAACTGCACTCCCATTCGAAAGTTAAATTAGGTTTCTTTTCTTCATCAACAAATGTTTTCTTTCTTTCTCTTTCTCTTTGTCTCTTTCTTGTCTCTTTCTCCTTATGTGTGTTCTTTTGAATCTCTACGGTCTAGGTTCCAACATTGTTTCAACGATAAAATTTATTATTTGTTTCATATTCTTTTTTAAGCAATTTAAGAGCAATGATCCCAAGTGTTTTTTTATGAAAATGTGGTTACAGGTGTCTTCAATCTCTATGCTCTATGTGGTTACTAGTTTGAAGTCTTGATTTCTAGGTTCCAACATTGTTTAAGAACAATGACACAATCATTTTTATTATTATTATTATGGGTGAACTACAAGCATCTATACGATCAAACATTGCAGACAAATTTTATGAACTCTAGATACTACACAAGTTAACTTTAGGTATATTCGTGATTGTATCCATGTACAATCCATTTAAACCTGGTAAGACACTCCACACGTGTAATATGTGATAAACCAAAGGGCATCAGAGGTACAACTAATAGCACTTCATTGTTTTTATTATAAGTAAAATGTAAGGACTATATGATTAAACCTTGGGTACAACCATTATGAACTCTGGGTACTATGCAAGTTAACCTTAGGTACAACCAATTGTATCCTAGGTACAACCTGCTAGAACCCTAGGTACAATCTATTTGTAGTGTGGGTATAAACCATATATACCTTAAGTACAACTAATACCGCTTGTTTGTTTTTGCAATTAGTAAACTTTAAGTACCATATGATTGTCCTTGGGTACAACTTTATGGACTCGGTGGCCATGTTAACCTTAGGTACAACCAGATTGTGAACCGAATTACAACTCATATGAACCTTAGGTATAATCTACATGTATTGCGGGTACAAACCAATAAGATCGCAGGTATAAACTAATAAAGTACTTCATTGTTTTTATTATAAGAAATTAAGTACCATATGATTAAACCTTAAGTACAACAATTATGAACTCTGGGTACTACACAAGTTAACCTTAAGTCCAACCAAATTGTATCTTGGATACAACTCGCCAGAACCCTAGGTACAATCTATATGTAATGTGGATACAAACTATGTATACCTTAGGTACAACTAATACCCCTTGTTTGTTTGTTTTTTTTTTTTTTTTTTTTGAAATTACTAAACTGTAAGTACCATATGATTAAACCTTAGGTACAATTTTTATAGATTCTAGGTACTACACAAGTTAACTTTAGGTACTAATGTATTGTATCCTGGGACATAAACCCATTTGAACCTTAGGTACACCTACATGTAATACGGGTACAAACCAAAGAAGACCATAGGTACAACTAATAGCACTTCATTGTTTTTATTATAAGTAAAATGTAAGTACCATATGATTAAACATTGGGTACAACCATTATGAACTCTGGGTACTACACAAGTTAACCTTAGGTACAACCAAATTGTATCCTAGGTACAACCCGTTAAAACCCTAGGTACAATCTATATGTAGTGTGGGTAAAAACCATGTATACCTTAGGTACAACTAATACCACTTGTTTGTTTTTGCAATTAGTAAACTATAAGTACCATATGATTAAACCTTAGGTACAACTTTTATGGACTATGCGTGGGTACTAGCTGAATGTTAACCTTAGGTACAATCAAATCAGATCCTGGATAATAACTCCATTTGAACCCAGGTATAATCTACATGAATATGGATACAAACCAGCAAGACCGTAGGTACAACTAATAGCACTTCATTGTTTCATTATAAGTAAAATGGGTGCCATATGATTAAACCTGGTACAACCATTATGAATCCTGGTACTCATACTGTTAACCTTAGGTACAAACAAATCAGACTCAAAGAACTCGCCAGGAACCCGTACAAACCATGTATACCTTAGGTACAACTAATACTACTTTTTTTTTTTTTTTTTTGCAATTATTAAACTGTAAATACCATATGATTAAACTTTGGGTACAACTTTTATGGACTCTAGGTACTACACAAGTTAACCTTAGGTACAACCAAATTGTATCCGAATTACAACTCATTTGAACCTTAGGCACCCATGTAATATGGGCAAACTAACAATAGATCGTAGGTAATCGAATAGCACTTATTGTTTTTATTATAAGTAAAATGTAAGTACCATATGATTAAACCTTAGGAAAAGGAACGATAATGAACTCTAGGTACTACACAAGCTAACTTAAGTACAAACTCAAATTGTATCCTATGTATAACCTGCTAGAACCCTAGGGTACAATTTATATGTAAAGGGCACAAAACCCATGTATACCTTAGGTACAAATTAATACCACTTGTTTTTTTTTTTTTTTTTTTTTTTTTGCAATTAGTAAACTGTAAGTACCATATGATTAAACCTTGGGTATAACTTTTATTAACTCTGGGTACTACACATGTCACGCCCCTACCCCCGCCTAGGCGAAGATAAAGGGTGCGGCACAAGACTGTGATTCCTTTACTTGACTTTCCGATACTTCAGGGGGCCATTTCAATAAAACAAATCCATATATCATAATATAACTTGTAAACTAACACCAGAATGCTGCTCAAAATGCCTTGTATATATACACGCCTGAGTCCCATTTACTGTGTTTACACAAACTCCATTATTACAAAACTTTACATTACATTACAAAAACGTAATAAAACCTACATCAAGCGGACTTATTGTTGTGTTGGTTCTAGCGGATGCGAATGCCTCTGGATGTCCTCTTCAGCACTCTATACGGATGAAACACCCGTGCTGTTTATAGCTTAAGAGGGAAATGAGACAGATATAACCACTTCGAGTGGTCTACAATTACAAGAAACATATAACATAATGCATATGTCGAGTTTAGGTATACACTTATAATGTGAGTTTTCATATAACATAATTCTTATAACAAAATTTCATATCTCCCGTAGGAGTTCATAACAGGGATCTTGTACTGAAGGTACCCGTAAGTACATTATAGAACATAACTGATTTCTTATGCTTTCTTCTTGTTCATTATTCAAATTCTTATCATATAAAAAGTTTGCAATGTATGTACTAAGAATAATAATGAACAGAGGGACGCAAAGACTATAGGTACCCGAATGTACGCATATACTAAACAGACGGTTCGCCCAATGCAATAAAGGTGTCGTAGCATAATGTAGGAGTGTCGTCGCATTGAATAGAGACATGCCTACCCACGTAATAGAAGTGTCGTAGCACTAGCAGGAGTGTCAGTGTCGTCGCACTAAATAGAGATGTGCCTACCCACTTAACAGAGGTGTCATAGCACAATGCAGGAGTGTCGTCGCACTAAACAAACGTGCCTATTCATTCACTATGCGGTCTTCGACAGGCATACAATTATATCTATTACTGAGCTTGTTATATTGCTCTTAAGACATTAGCAAATGAGGGGCGAGAAACAATGTCCGCCCAACGCATTGTGGATTGCGAGGTGAAGCTCGTCATGCCTTGATGCGAGGTACAGCATTTTTCATATAACTTTTATACTTGTACGGACCCTTTCATTCACTTGTTAGGATCCTCAATTAATCCAATTTTATTTCTAAATATCTTCTATTGGAAATCCAAACAAAAGAGTAATGAATTCTAGAATTAACCGAAGAAAGAACAAAACTGGAACTGTAGCTTGGCTTAGGCATAGCTTGGCCTAAGCGTAGCAGTGCTACGCCTAGGCTTAGAGGTTCTACTACGCCTAGGCTTAAAGGTTTGCTTAGGCGTGGGTTCCTACGCCTAGGCGGATTAGAAAATTCGAAAAACTCGGTCTCGTTCAATTCTAGGCTTAGGTGTCTGAGCAAAAATTTAAATTTGCTAGTTTTAGCCATTTTCACCGGAAATCTTTTAACCAAAACAAACCATTTCAAAACAAAACTAACTTAAACCAACCAAAATACACATGTATTGAAGAGTTAGGGTTTTCCTAACCCAACTTAGACAAGTATTTCCAAACATGAGTTCCATACCAAAGTTCCATACAAAAAGAGATATTCCAAACCTTAATCTTCTTGTAATCTCCTCCTAGCTTCCTTTCCTCCTTTCTTCTTACTTGAACCAAAACAACGGATTGCACCAAAGCCAACAATGATCTCCTCTTCTCCACCAGAAACTTAGCACTCAAAGCCAAAAACGAGATATTTCGCTTTTATCATGCGCCACGTTTGGCCTTATCCTCTTTCTGCACTCCAATTTCTTAGCCTTTGCCTTTTAGTCCCTCAATTTTATTCCATTTACACATAAACTTATCTAAATTATTACTATAGCATATCATCTTCTTAAATTATGATCTTTAGGTCCTTATTTTACAAATTACCAATTTAACCTTAGTACTTAAATTTCCAAAAAATGCAACTTTTACTTATATTATACCCTAAACATGTAATAAACTACTAAGGTATAATTTGGGGTGTTACAACTCTCCCCTAAAAAAAAATTTCGTCCTCGAAATTATACCTGAATTGAAGAGTTGTGGATACTGTGCCCTCATTGTCGATTCTGGTTCCCAAGTTGCTTCCTCCATACCGTGGTGTTGCCAAAGCACCTTTACCAAAGAGACTTGTTTGTTCCGTAGTTGTTTTACTTCACGATCTAGAATAGCTTTTGGCTCTTCATCAAAAGTGAAGTCTAATTGTACTTGTATATCTTGTACTGGTAATATGTGTGATTCATCATAACAGTATTTTCGAAGCATTGACACATAGAACATATTATGTAATTTGGCCAACTCCGGCGAGAAGGCCAAACAATACGCTACTGGTCCAATTCTTTCTAAAATATCATACAATCTGATAAACCTTAGACTTAGTTTTCCTTTCTTTCCAAATTGAAGTATCTTCTTCCATGGCTATACTTTCAAGAAAACCTTATCTCCGACTTCGTACTCTATGTCCTTTCTTTTCAGATCTGCATAAGACTTTTGTCTATCACTAGCAGCTTTTAACCTTTGATGATTGATCCGAACCTTTTCTTCTGTCTCTTTCACTAAGTTAGGACCAATTACTTTATACTCGTTCAATTCTGTCCAACATACAGGAGTCTACATTTTCTTCCATACAAGGCTTCATAGGGCGCCATACAAATACTTGACTGATAACTCTTGTTATAGGAAAATTCCATATGGGAAATATACCTATCCCAACTTCGAGGAAAATCTAGCACACAACCCTGAAGTATATCTTCCAACACTTGAATCGCTCTTTCAGATTGTCCATTTGTTTGTGGATGGAAAGTGGTACTAAAATTCAGTCGAGTACCCATGGCTGGCTATAATTCTTTCCAAAACCTTGACGTAAACCGTGGATCACAGTTAAATACTATTGATAGTGGAATCCCATGCAACCGAACTATCTCGTTCACATACAACTCCGCTAACCGATCCATGGAATAGTCAAGTTGGACTGGTAAGAAGTGAGCAGACATTGTAAGTCTGTCTATGATTACCCAAACTTAATCATGTTTTCTTTAGGTGAGGGGAAAATCGGATACAAAATCCATAGTTATGTTGTCCCACTTCCATTGTGGAATTGGAATGGGATTTAACAAACCGAACGGTACTTGATGTTCAGCTTTTACTTGCTGACAAGTTACACATTTGGATACATACTTTACGATATCCTTTTTCATCCCTTGCCACCAATAGTATTGTTTCAAATCCTAGTACATCTTATTACCTCTAGGGGATGCACAGAATACGGTATTGTGGTTTACACATCAATTTTTCAAACTCCTGATATCTTGTGACACATAATCTGCTCTTGTAATACAAATTGCCATCATCATTTATACAATAGTCAGTCTTGTCTCCATTTCTAACTAATTGTACACTTTCTTATAACTTGATATCATCTTGTTGAGCATCAATCATCATATGTTTCAAATCATGCATAACTCTCAATTGAGCTAACAAAGCTCCATCATATGCAAATTTCCATGCACAATGTTTCAAGGACAACCCATAAATTGTTTTTCTACTTAAAGCATTAGCCACCACATTAGCTTATCCAGGGTGGTAATCAATTATGCAATCATAGTCCTTGAACAATTCTAACCACCGATGTTGCATCAATTTCAGTTCCTTCTAAGTTAATAGATACTTAAAACTTTTATGATCTATAAAGATTCTACATTTTTCATCATATAAGTAATCTCGCCATATTTTCAAGGCAAACACTACCACTGCCAACTCCAAATCATGTATGGGATAATTTTGCTCATGCGGTTTCATCTGTCTAGAGGCATATGCCACTACTTTTCCATCTAGCTTCAATACACATCCCAAGCCTATCTTTGAGGCATCACTATACAAAGCATATTCTCACTGGCAGTAGGCTGATTTAACACTGGTGCTTCAACCAGTATTTTCTTTAACTGTTCAAAACTTGACTGACACTTGTCATCCCATTCAAACTTTACCCCTTTCCGGAGTAACTTAGTAAGTGAGGAGGCTATGACAGAAAATTTTACAAATCAGTTTGCATGTTCCGGGCCTAAACCCAAGAAACTTCTCACCTCTGTTACATTTCGAGGCAATTTCCAATTCACAATCGCTTCAATTTTCGCAGGGTCAACTCTAATACCCTCAATAGATATAATATGGCCTAGGAATGACACTTCCTTAAGCCAAAAATCACATTTACTTAACTTAGAAAACAACTTTTTCTCTCTCAGGATCTGCAACACTATCCTCAAATGTTGTTCATGTTCTTGTGCATCCTTAGAATACACCAAGATGTCATCAATGAATACCACTACAAATTAGTCCATATAAGGGTTAAAAACCTTATTCATCAAGTCCATGAATGTGGCCGATGCATTAGTCAACCCAAATGGCATTACTAAAAACTTATAATGACCATATCGAATTCTAAAGGCTGTTTTCGGGACATCAACATCTTTCACTCGAAGTTGATAATATCTCGATTGCAAGTCTATCTTAGAAAAGACACTTGCTCCTTTCAACTAATCGAAAAGATCTTCTATTCTTGGCAACAGATATTTATTCTTTACCATCACCTTATTTATTTGCCGATAATCAATGCACATTCGGAGAGTGCCATCTTTCTTTTTGACAAACAAAAGCGGCGCACCCTGTGGTGAAACATCAGGCTGCATGAATCCTTGTCCACAAATTTCCTCGTAGTTGAGTCTCAAACTCTTTGATTCAAATAAAGCCATAATTAAGTAGGTGCCCTGTAGTCAGAGTCATCCCTCAGACAACTTCAATAGACAGGTTTATTTCTTTCGGTAGCAAACCTGCAATTCCTCAGAAACACATCGTGAATTCCTTTATCACCGTAATATTCTAGATTTGCCCCCTCTGGGGGGGTTAAGCACCAAAGCCAAAAAGGCCACAACCTTTATAAGAAAATGTCGCTCAGATAGCGGAGCTACATTCTCCATTAATCGAATAACCGAATACCTTGTACAAATACCCACAAAAGTCATAACATTTAAGCAGTACTGTTTTCTTATCACAATTAATTATAGCTCGATGTTTGGATAACCAATCCATGCCCAAAATCAAATCAAACTCATGAAAAGGCAAAGCTATTAGATCAACCGTACCTATCATGCACCATTGTGGACAGTTCTATGACACTGTTGACTCTAACACTATGCCCGAGGACTGGTAAATGCCATGTCATATGCAAAGGTTCTACTGATGGCAATTTAGCACTCAATTGTTCAATGCATATATAAGAATGTATAGAACCTAGGTCTACCAAAGCATGCATTTCATTGTTATAAAGAGTGAATTTACCCACAATAACCCCTGGTGCATCCTAATCTTCACGAGCTCTCATAGCATAAGCTTGGGTCGGGGCTGCGAGAGGCCATTTTACTATCTTTGAAGCAATACCTCTTCCTTACTGTCCTGAACTACCTCACCCTCTACCTCTATCACGAGTCGATAAAGGTACATTTGATCCTCCTCTACTACTTCCTTGAGGATTTCTAGAAATCCCTGCTCCTTGTGAACAATTTTCTATCATATGGTCCGTGCTTATACATTTCCAAACAACCCCTGCTATCACCTATAAACATAATGATTTGTGACAATGCGAGCATTCAAATTCATCTTGTCCAATGGAAATGTCTCTTCTACCGGAACCCTATGTTATAAGAGGACCTCGTTTCCTACCTCAGAGTAGAACCTTGTCCCGAGTCCACTTGAGTCTATCTAGTCCTTTTGCATCGGGAAGATGAACCACCTCTAAAGAACTTTCTCTCCCGATTTCTCTCATGACTCTTCATTTCCGATTTCTCTATTTTCATTGCCACTTGCACCAGCTGATAAAAATTTACCGCTTGCAATGATGTAACAGCTATGAGGTACCTCTTTATGGATTCCTTAGCTATCCTCAACCTGCTCATCAAGCCATAACGACTAATTTTGCATACTACTAAGGCAATAAACTCCTTTCTACTCGCCACCGCTAGATTTTCCTTATTTCATATTCAGGAATTGCTTCCCACTTGTCTCCTTATACCATCGGTGACATACTTCTTGTCTAAAATTCGACAAAGAAGTCCCATGAAATTGGTTCTATAAGCAATGGATTTCTTATAACAAGCCGCACCTCGTGCCAGTGAGACCGCATTTAGCCATTTGTTCAGTGGACATTTGACTTTGTCCAAAGCTCTTTGTAATTTCTCAAGCCAAAACTTGGCTTTTTTAGACTCTTCTAAACTTGTACCATGGAATTCTTCTACTCCATGCTTTCTTACATAATCAATCGAAGCTCGAGGGGCCGTGAGTCGATCTAAGACCCTTGCCATATCTTGAGAAATTTTTAACAACGCTTCAATTGAAGCATGTTCACTTACGACCTGGGATGAATCCGGTAGACCGATGGATCCTGATCCATAGGATTTACGCGCATTTGCTCTACAGCCTCGATCGATCTATTCTAGATAATATACAAACAAGGACATCCCCAGGCCAAACACAATACTATGTAGGTGCATTTTTAACCTAATAATTTTTCCAGAAACGCCTAAACCTAGGTTCTTATACCATTAAAACTGTCACGCCCCTACCCTGCTGGGCAAAATGCTGGGTGCGCATGGGACCCACTCCTCATCTCACTCTTTTGACATTGGTGGGCCTATTTCCAATAAACAAATCCATATATCATATTATAACTTGTAAAACTACCACCGTAGTGGTAGTTAAATGTCATGTACATATACATGCCTGAGTCCCATTTACTTGTGTTTACACAAACTCTACTATTACAAAAACTTTACATTTACATTAAAAACATAACTCAAAACCTACACCAGGTGCACTCCATTGCTGTAATGCTCCCGCGCATGAATGCTCCTC
This sequence comes from Tetrastigma voinierianum, assembly GCA_016808115.1. Taxonomy (NCBI): domain Eukaryota; kingdom Viridiplantae; phylum Streptophyta; class Magnoliopsida; order Vitales; family Vitaceae; genus Tetrastigma; species Tetrastigma voinierianum. Next base: position 64,915 of record JAEQBH010005945.1, on the reverse strand, counting down.
GATGTCCTCTTCTTTCAAGATTTACACGGATGAAATAATCTGCATGTTTATAGCTTAGCGTGGGAAATATATAATATATATAGACCACTTTGGTATCCACAATTACAAGATACATATAACATAACGTATATGTCGAGTTATGTATAATGTAGTTTTCTATATAACATAATTTTATCATTGAATTTCATATTCTGAGGAGTTCGCATATAGATCTTGTATTTAAGGTACCGTAGGTACATTACATAAATATAATCTTATTTCGATAATTTCTTCTTCTTTGCTCATTATTCAAATTTTATCATATAAAATTTTTTCATGTATAGACCAAGAATAAATGAACGAGAGGGACGAACACAATAGGTACTGAAGGACGGTACAAGATCGAACAAAGACATGTCCGCCCATGTAAATGTAGGTGTCGTGAGCACACAAAGGTGGAGGTCGTCGCACTGAACAAACGTGTCTATTCATTCACTATCCGATCTCCGACATGCATACAATTATATCTATTACTGAGCTTGTTATATTGTTCTTAAGACATTAGCAAACGAGGAGCGACAAACAATGTCTACCCAACAACAGGATCGTTGAGGTGAAGCTTCGCTTTGCCTCTGCGGCGAGGTACAAAGCATTTTTCATATAATTTTTATACTTGTACTGAATTCTTCATTCACTTGTTAGATCCCCTCAATTAACTAATTTTATGTCCCAAATATCTTCCATTGGAAGTCCAAACAAAAGAGTAACTGATTCTAGAATTAATCAAGAAAGAACAAAACTGAATTGGGGCCGTCTGTATGAAAATGCTATGCCTAGGCGTGAGGTTCACCTAGGCATGTGGTTCCATGCCAGCGGATCATAAAAATTAAGAAAATCCTGGTCTGTCTCACTGGGTACACCTACGCCTAGGCGTAGGGGTGTCAAGAAGAAAACAAAAATGGCCAGTTTTAGCCATTTTCACCGGAAATATTTTAACCAAAACAAACCATTTCAAAACAAAACTAACTTAAACCAACTGAAATACACATGTATTGAAGAGTTAGGGTTTTCCTAACCCAACTTAGACAAGTAATTCCAAACATGAGTTCCGTACCAAAGTTCCATACAAAAAGAGATATTCCAAACCTTAATCTTCTTGTAATCTCCTCCTAGCTTCCTTTTCCTCCTTTCTTCTTACTAGAACCAAAACAATGGATTGCACCAAAGCCAATGATCTCCTCTTTTCCTCCATCGTAAACCCCAGCACTCCAAAGCCAAAAATGAGATATTTTGCTCTTAACATAAGGCCATGTTTGGCCTTATCCTCTTTTGGACCCAATTTCTTAGCCTTTGCATTTTAGTCCCTTAATTTTATTCCATTTACACACACGCCTATCTAAATTCATAGCATATCATATTCTTAAACTATGACCTGTCCCTATTTAACAAATTACCAATTTAACCTAGTACTTAAATTTCTCGAAAAATGCAACTTTACTTATATTATACCCTAAACATGTAATAAACTAATACTAAGGTATACCTGGGTGTTACAACACAAGTTAACTTAGGTACAACTGGGTGATTGTATACGGATTACAAACCCATTCAACCTTAGGTACAATCTATATGTAATACGGGTACAAACCAAAGAAGACCGGTAAGTACAACTAATAACACTTCATTGTTTTTATTATAAGTAAATGTACCATATGATTAAATCTTGGGAACAACCATTATGAACTCTGGGTACTACACAAGTTAACCTTAGGAAAAACCAAATTGTATCCAGGGTACAACCCGCTAAAACCCTAGGTACAATCTATATATAGTGTGGGTACAAACCATGTATACCTTAGGTACAACTAATACTACTTGTTTGTTTTTGCAATTAGTAAACTTTAAGTACCATATGATTAAACCTTGGGTACAACCTTTATGGACCCTAGGTACTACACAAGTTAACCTTAGGTACAACCATATTGTATCCAGATTACAACTCATTTGTAATCCATAAATGAACTATGGGTACAATTGAGGGTACTTAGAATTAGTTTGCATCATAATTACACTAATTTTGGTGATGTGATTAAAGCAAAAAAATGTTGCGTACTTCATAACATGTTTTATAATTATTTTATTTTTTAACTATGCAAAACACAAGAAATTGAACAATGGACGATGACATGTTTTGCTTTATTTATGAGGGGGGATTGATGAAGGTTGATGATGGAACCATTCAATACGTTGGTGGTCGCACCTTTAGCCTTGAGATCGACGAACATGAAGTGTCACTAAGTATGCGACGTTTAGATCAAAGTTTGTGCTCTATTGAACATGCATATGGAATTAGTGAAATTTGAATTCACAGTCAAATTTGATCCATCTTCGCTTATCGTGTTATGTGACGCTGCCTCTTACACGAGCATACTCAGACGGAATGATGTGTATTATCGGGTTTATGTATCTTCAATTGAACGTTTATATCCTGACATCATCGAACCTAAAACTATGAAGTAATTCTCAAATCACATGTTAACCTCTGGAGTTAAACACTCAAGTCATGCTGCGCGTTTACTTACTCAATTATTTGTTTTGGTAAATTGCAGTGTTATTACCCCAATAGTTGAATCAAATTCTTCACATGTCATACCCTCACCGGTAGCAACTAACTCGTCGATTGATAGGGGTAGCCTTAGAAACACGTCAAAAATTGAGTCATTAGGATTCACACATAGATGTGCAGAGTCACATCCAAATAAGCTACAAACAATGCATTTTTCAAATGCAATTCTCGATAGTAGACAAACTTTTAGAAATGCTTCCGAGTTTCGTGATGTTGTATATTTGATGTCATTAGTTGGGAGATTTCGATATATATTCAAGAAGAATACTCCACACTGGATGAGCCTAGTATGCATTGTTGACAATTGTCCAAGAAAAATCACATGTCGTGCATTAGGTGCAACGAATGTTGTTCAAGTTCATACATTTGAGAATACACATAACCATAGTTTGGATGATGTTGTCTCATCACAACCTACAATTAGAGCCAATCGTGCATCTATGGTGATTTATGATTAATAGGTGTTTTTTATACATTCTTTTATACCATTAATCACCGATCAATCATATGCTTTTATGGTGTTTTTAACAGCTCTAATACTTAATTTTATCATCTTATGGCTCTAGGAACATTTTGAAGCAAAGAGAGCATAAAAAGATGAATTTCTGTGTTGTGCCATGACCTCCCATGGATTCAAGCATGATATGGATGGATTCTACACCTTCCAATCTTTCCAACGAGGCCAAGATCACCCAATTCAGAGTTCGAATGAAAAAAATACGGTCTCGTGAAGTCAATAGAGGATTTTCCAAAACACCACATGCAACACCCCTCAACGTTTGTGCATTTTCAGTCTACCTAGTCGCCTCCAATGTAACACCTCAAATTATACCCTAGTCGTTTTATTTCATGTTTAGGGTATAATATAAGTAAAAATTTGTATTTTCCGGAATATAAATGCTAAGTAAGAAAAATGATAAATAAAAAAACCTGAGATTTATCCAAGAGTCAAGGATAATTTAGTAATTTTCCAATTAAGGACACAAGTGACATAAGATGAAAGATTATATGTTAATATAGAAATATGGATAAGTTGAACTGTAAATAATAGAGAGATGAAGGACCAAATAACAAAAATGGGAAAAGAATGCAAAAATGGATTAGCCAAACATGGCCTTAACATTGTGTTAGGATAAGACCAAAATATCATTGGCTTTGTGAAGGCTAGCAGATTACGTAGGCTAAAGAGAAGGAGAAAGAAGAGAAGAAGAGAAAAAGAAGAAGGAAGAAGGAAGAAGAGAAGAGAAGGAAAGAGAAGGTATGGAACTTTGTAAGGAACTTTGTATGGAAATTCTATGGAATCTATATATGTTTGGATTATGTATGGATTATTAGTATGAAAAAAAATGTATGGAATGGTTTGGAATTGACATTTAGAAGTGTTGTTAGTTGGTTTAAGTTAGATTTATGGTTTTGTTTCGAAAAGGGTGTGTTTTGATTGAAAGAATTCTGGTGAAAATGGCTAAAAACTGGTCATTTCTGTTATGCTCGACACCCCTACGCTTAGGCGTAGGAGTCCACGCCTAGGTGGAGGCCCCTTCGCCTAGGCAGACCTGTAACGACCCCCAAGCCCGTCCAACCCGGTTGGCGGATTCGAACCGAAACCCGAGGACGCTCGTTTAATTCTTTTTATTTACCTTTTTATTAAATTTTCTTTTTCGAAAATGTCGCAACCCGAATCCCGGCCCAACCCGAATGGTGGATCCAAATCGAGCCCGATTTGATCTCAACGTCATTTATTATATCAAAACATTTTATTTACGCTATTTCTTTTAAGTTTTCAATTACTCGAAGTATTTTCAAATGGTAGTCTAAACATTTACTCTTATACAATTGCTTACAAATGGCTTATCTTGCCTTTACAAATGATATCCAAAACAATAGTTCAGAGCTTAACTCTTTTTGTTCGCAAATATCACATGTTCAAAAAAGAAAATGATATGCATATGGCGGGGTATATACTTATATACTATAATTTGCTCTATGACTTTGCTCGACCTTGTCTTTTTTCCCGTTTACTCAAAAACCCAAGAGATGTCATAAAACTATACGCTAAGCATTTTCATGCTTAGTGGTTCTATTCCAATTTTCAGTTTAACATGACATGCATTTATCATTAAATCGTGCCTTTTTTTTTATCAAACAATACTCATGTTTATTCATTTTCACATGCTTTCACTTTACAAATCATTGATCATATCAAATATGCGTTTTCACATGCAACAAATCATTCGACAATTCAATTCATGAGATTTAGATATACACTCCTAAATATATGTTTAGTTTACAAATCCCATTTACACTCATCAAGTTCGTTATTTCACTTTGTCTACACAATTCACATTCATGACGGATTCAGTTCGGTGAATCCCGTCCTTTTTATTATTCGATAATGAGGTTACACATTTCACAATTTTGGTCTCCCATCATGTCGGATGCCAATTGGTGCACCCCGACATGTGGTATTTAAATGTCATACGCCATCAAGACGGATGCCGATTGGTGCATCCCGCCAAGTGGGTCATTTCTTCAATGTTATACGCCATCATGACGGATGTCGATTGGTACAATCCGCCAAGTGGGACATTGGACAGTTTTGGGGTTCCTTCATGACATATTCAGTTGGTGAATCCCGCCATGTTAGTCGTTCGGTATATCAATTCAATTCAAGATGTCAAGAATTGACCAATTCATTTACAATTCAATTAATCACTCACGTGCAATTAATTGTCAACATTTCAAATATCACATTTTCAAATCCATATGCACTTTTGTAATGTCATTTCAAAAATATACTCATTCCATATAATCATTTCAGATTTATTTAGTATACAACCAAAACACTTGAAATAAGAATAGAGGGTTAGTGAACAAACCGAAGTTGTCGGCTCTAGTTTCCTTCCCTTCAATCTTAGTCCTAGGTTAGGTGATCCTCACCCGTCCCTAGTCAATAACAATCATGTCACTCTTAGTGGATAAACAATTATTATACATTTTTATTGAATGTCAATTAATTTTCTAATCTGGGCCTTGTTAAGACACTAAGTCCATTCGAAGATCTTAACTCCTGCAAAACAAAGCTTCACCGAGGTGGCAAGGTACGGTATGTTTTTTTTCCTTTAGTTTTATCCTTATTTGAACCCCCATTAATCATTTATTAGGGTCCTTAAACTATCTGTGGGCAATGAAACGAGTGTGTTCGAAACAAAACCCGAACCTGCGCCAATCAGAGTCAAAGTGATCACGCTATGAAGCACCCGAGGGTTTGCCCTCTGGGCCATGCGACTTAAGGTCTGCTTTTGCCCAGCTTTTCTCTTTGATCCTTTTTGCGATTTTTCACCAAAATTCTCAAAACTCAAAATACATCATGGGAATCACTCCCAATGACATCTAAATACCCTCCTAAACCAACCATGAGCAAAACCCATGGATGGATTAGGGTTTTTCTAACCCAAACATCAACAAAGAAATCTTAGATTTGATTCTTACCTTTAAATTCTTTTGAATCTTCTTCACCCAAGATGCTTGATCATTTAGAAGCAATGAATGGGAAGAAATCACACCAAAATCATTTCTTCTTGCAAAACCCTAGCTTCTCCTCTCACTCTCTTCTCCAAACACGGTTTTGCTGCAAATGAGCATTCTAAGACCACATTTTGTCTTATTCCTCCTATTAAGTGTAAGACCATGTTTGGCTTACACACAATTTCTATTTCTCATTTTTCCTCGGGGTCTAATTCTTCAATTTCTCATTTTCATTTAATTCATTCTTAGCATTTAAGCTTAACATTTGACCCCTTTAGGTCCTCTCATTTTGCAAATTTCCAAATTTGCCCTTTTCACTTGGGTTTATTTCGGTTCCATCAATTCTCATTTTCTTCACTTTCACTCATTTAACAATTTATCGCTTTTCTAGAAAAACCCAAGTTGGTCTTCCAACTTATACCCAAATATATAATAAAAATTATTATAAAATTTTATGGTATTTTGGGCGTTACAGACCCGAGCCTAGTGGTTTATGCACTGGTCCGCCTAGGCGTAGCGGCTTCCACCTAGGCATACTCAAGTTCGCTTGGTTCCTCTTCCAGAATTCTACACCATCCGTTTGATTAATGGGGACCCTAATAAGTGAATGAAAGGATTCGTACAAGTATAAAATTTATATGAAAAATATTCGCTTCGCCTCAGCGATCCAATCGTTGGGCAAACATTATTTCTTGCCCTCATATGCTAATGGGATTAAGAATGATAAACGAGTTTTGAAATACATATAATTGTATGCTTGCTTAAGACCGAATAGTGAATGAATAGGCATTTCTAGTCAATGCTTCGGCGCTCCTGCTAGTGCTACGAAACTTTTATTACGTGAGCAAGCACGTTCTGACCAGTGCTTTGGCACTCCTGCTAGTGCTACGACACTTATGTTATGTGAGCAGCACGCTCTAATCGCTGCTTCTAAGACTCGCTAAGGCATGACACTTCGTTACGTATGTGCACGCTCGCTCAAGATCGCACCATACCTTCAGGTACTTATCAGATTGCGGTCCTTCTCTCATTCAATATTAGAGGTCTATGCAAGCAAATACTTATATGTTGTATACCCAAATAATAAGATACATGAAATTAATGATATGCATCTGAATGATGAATAAAAAGTAAGCATAAGAAATCAGTTTGTTCTATTCTGTATTGTACCCCCAGGTACTCCTTGTATATGATATATGTTCTGAACTCCTACGGGAGATATGAAAGTTCCGTTACAAGAATTATGAATATGAAAATCTGCTATAATGTATGACAATCATCATACTTGTGGGATATGCATATTCAAATAATATCTATGAACAGATCTATTTTTAATAATAGTAGTTCGTAACAAATCATTTGTGAAATCGGTGATGATATCGTGGTTCCATGATCGTTATCACACAGAGTGTTCTTACAGAGGTTTTTGTTTTGTTTTGTTACATATGTAAAAGTTTTTAATAGTGGATTTGTTTATGTACAAGTAAATGGGACTCAAGAATATGTATAAGTCAGTTAAACACCACCACGGTGGTAGTATTAAAATTTTAATTTCCTTATGGATTTATATAAGAAATGGGCCCACTAAAGTCCGAAAAGTAGGTTAAAGAGTCTCAATCCCGTGTCGCGCCCCCAATATTTGCCCAGGTGGGGGTAGGGGCGTGACATCCAATGACTTAAAGCTTGATATAGATAGATTCTACTCTCTCTTAGCTTTCCGTAGAGACCAAAATCATTGCATTTAAAGGTCGAATGAGAAAGTTATGATCATTTGAAGTCAGAAGGTATTCGCCGCAGCAAAGCCATTGTTTGCCGCAACGAAGGTGCCTTCACCTTGGCAAACCAAATCCATGCAAGAAGAAAGCTACTAGTTTGCTGAGGCGAATGAGCCTTCGCCTCTGGCCGGAAGTGATCGCTTCGCCTTACAAAAATTAGCCATTTTTTACTTTCTTCTTGGGTGCCCATTTCAAAGCCTTATAAATGGGGGTTCTTTAGACTTGTCAAGGGTTCGGTTCTTGGAAGGATAACACTCTTCTTCTTGATCCACTTAGGGTTTTTTATTTTCTTTAGTTTTACTTTGTTTTTGGAGCTGATTTTGAAGAGCAATTTACTAGAGGGTCTCGTGCAACTGTAGAGCAGAGTTTGAGACGAATTTCATCTCCCATTTGTTTTTTATCTCTAAACTCTACTCTCTTTATTAATATTTAATCATTATGTTTATGTGAAACATGGTTTTGTTGGATTTCTTGGTTGTAATGAGTGGTTAAACATCCTTTGTGGTTGATCATGAAGTTGATGCTTGATTTATACTTTTAGAATTTGTCTTGTGAATTTATTCTTATGTTGATGTTAGTTGGTGTAATTCTTTGATTATTATGGTTTTTCCTAATTGATTTATGTTGGGAAGTGAGTTTAAAACCTAGTGCACAAAGGGTTTCAAAGGTGACAGTTGGAAATATACCCTTAGGCCTTTACCTTCACCCCCAAATGTGTCTCAATTGACAAAATCAACCTAACCTAGTCAAAGAAGTTTAGGAAATTAGGAATGTCTAAAACTAAATGGATTTTATTGGGGGAAGAGCCACCTTAGCATTATGTGAGGATCGTATGGACTGAGAGGTAACCGATTCGAACATAGTCTGGGAAATCCTATCATATAGACCGAAGTAACCAATAGGATTCCCAAGGAAAGAATTGCCTTCTAAAAGTATCACATTTCATGACCTATATGAGCGAAAGGAGAATAGGGAGTAGGTGTGAAAAATTGATGGGAGACACGGAAGTGTAAACCTCATATCGGTTTCCTTAGACAAACACAATATACTTTCACTCAACCGGCACTTCAGGAATATAAACTATAATTGCATCAATAGAAACAATCAACCCTAGCATCATTTCCTAAAGCTTTTCCTTAAAATCAATTCCATTTACTATAATCTTGAAAATCAACTTTAGATTTGTTTTGGTTTAGTTTAGTTTTCTGTTAGATAATCTCATTCCAAATCACCATTCCACTCAAATAGTGAACGACTTCACTAGCCAGGGCACTCAATCCTCGCTAAAACCATACCTTCCCTATGGGATCGACATTCGTAATTTGTTTGTCCACATCAGATTACTTTGTGCAACCCATGCACTTACGGAAAATCGCTAACAAGTTTTTGGCACCGTTTCCAGGGACATAGTAGAGTCTTTGATAGCTACGCTAATTACCGAACAATGATGTCATACATTCGACACCCGAATATCAACCTCGCCAAATATGCAAAGACTTATAGGACAACATTATTGAGATTGACGATAACGGCTTGGAATTTGAAGAGAAGGCGATAAGGAACACATATATGGTATCCTAAATATTACTTATAAGTTGCTATGATGCGAGAGAATTGTCCAAACTAATCCTGATTCTGTGGTCGAGCTAACACATTCAAGTGATGGTAATTTTCAACAACTATTCATTGCACATGCAATATCTATCCAAGGATTTGCAATAGGGTGCCGACCAATCACAGCTATTGACTCTTCCCATATGAGTGGACCATATGGTGCTACATTATTTTCGGCAACCACATATGATGCTAATGATTGTATTTTCCCATTGGCATGTGAGATTATGAGTTCAGAGAATTATGAAGATTGTTCATGGTTTTGAGAAAAGTTAAAGATGATTGCTAGAGAGAAGGAAGTTATTATTTTATCAAACAGGCATCCTACTCTTTTGCGGAGTGTTTTTGAGATCTTTGGAGCTGAAAATCATGCCTATTACTATCGGCATTTGAAGGAGAACTTTAGTACAGTTGTCACAAAGTACAACATAAGATGGAATAAGGGTAAAGAATGTGCACTTCAATGGCTCGAGAGTATTGCATATGCGCGTAGGGGTGATGATTATGATGCAAACTTATTTGAGCTATGAAACTACAATGAAGTTTTAGCTAAATGGGTTGAAGAAAATTCACTTGAGCATTGAGCAATCTCCAAATTTCCCAAAAAAAGATGGGACAAAATGATGATAAATGTAACATCTCGACTATACCTCTAGCAGCTATTACATATTTAAGGTATAATATAAGTAAAATTTACTTTTGAAATTATGTAAAGTGGGAAAGAAATGATAATTTGAAAATAAGGACCCAAAGGTCATAACACAAGAAGATGATATGTTAAGTTAGAATATTGATAAGTTGATTGCAAATAATAGAAAGATAAATGACCAAATGCAAAGGTTAAGGAATTAATCCAAAAAAAAAAAGGTAAAGCCAAACATGGCCTTATAAGAAATGGGATAAGATCAAACTTGTCTTGGGGATGAGACAAGTTTCATTTTTATTTTTGTTGCTTTGGAAAGCTAGGGCTACGGTTTGGGAGAGAAACTAACTAAGGTTACTTCGCTTCTTCATTTTCTTTCTGAGACTCCAGTCTAGTTCAAGTCTTTGAAGAAAATCAAGATATGGAAACTATCACAAGCCATACTTGTTTATGGGTTGTTAGGAAAAACCTAACTTCCATTATGAAAGTGTTGTTGGTTAGTTTTTGTGGGCTTTAGTGGTTTTGGTTGGTTCAAGTCAAGTTTTGGAGTTGTTTTCTTTGATGTGTTTTGGGTTTTGGTTGGAAATTACAGGTGAAAAGAGACAAACCTGCCATTTCTGCAGAAATCGCAGGTGAGTACCGGTACTGAAAGTTGAGTACCGGTACTTAAAGTGGTTTAAGGTCCAAAGGATGCAAAGTAAGTACTGAAAGTTGAGTAGCACTGTATCGAGAAGAGTACCAAAAGATCAAAGTTGAGTACTGGGCATTAAAAGTGAGTCCTAGCATCTAAAAGTGTTGAGTACCATTACTCAAAGTTATTTAAGGTTTGAATACCTGTTCTACAATCCTGTTTTGTTATGTTCTTCCGTTAATTCTAGCAATCATCCATTGGATTAATGAGGATCTTAATAAGTGGATGAAAGGGTCCGTACATGTATACAAGTATATGTAAAATGCTCTTAACCTCGCTACCTCGGCGAAGCTTCGCTTAGTCTCGGCGATCCTGTCGTTGGGCAAACTTTGTTTCTTGCCCCTCATTTGCTAACGTGATTAAGAATAATATAACAAGCTCAATGATATATATAATTGTATGTCTACCTAATACTGAATAGTTGATGAATAGGCACCTTGATCAAGTTATAACACCTGCTAAGACTACCTACATCTCCTAATACGTGGGCGTGCACATCTATGTTCGCACTCTCAAGACTCCTGCTAGTGCTACAACACTTCTGTTACGTGGACAGGCACGTCTTTGTTTAGTATTGTACTATACCTTCGGGTACCTATTGTGTTGTATCGCTATCATTCATTGTTACTGGTCTATACAGGTAAACATTTATATGAAAAGTATCTGAATAAAATGATGTGTGAAACATCTATATGACAATAATATGAATAATGAACAATAAGAAAGCATAAGTAATTAGTTTTGCTCTATTCTGTAATGTACCTATGGGTACCTTCTGTATAAGATCTCTATTTTGAACTCCTACGAGAGATATGAAAACCCCGTTATAAGAATTATGTTACATGAAAACTCTGTTGTAGAAATCAAGAGACGTGAACTTTGACATATGCATTGTGTTATATGTATCCGAGTAATTGTGGACTACATCAAGTGGTCATATATATATTTATTCCCACTAAGTTATGTTTAGCAATGTGTTTCATCCGTGGTATTGAAGAGACATCTCGTGGCATTTCGTATATACTGTGGCCAACACAAAGAATAGGATTCCACCTATGTAGGCTTCTGGGATTGGGTTTTGGAATGTAGATGTAAAAGTTTTTGGTAATAGTGGTAGTGGTTTATGTACAAGTAAATAGGACTAAGGAATATATACATGACAGTTTAAACATCACTACGGTGGTTGTATTACAAGTTGTATTTCATTATGAAATTATATATACGAAATGGGTCCACTAATGCCCAAAAAGCAGCTTAAGGAGTCTCAGTCACGTGCTGTGCCCCCTCTCTCCGCCCAGGCGAGGGTAGGGGAGTGACAATAAATCTTGCCGAGTCATTTAATGCATGGTTAAAAAATGAACATTAGCGCTTATATGTGTTCCTTTTATGGACCACATGATTAAACTAGACGGTATGCTAGTAAAGCATAAGGAGGAGTCACTGAAATAGAAAGGGTCCATTGGTACCAAAATTGAAAATAAGGTTTTGATAAATATCACAAAGGGGGAAGGGTATGCGGTGACTCTATACCCGAATAGCAAGTTTAGTGTTTCAATTGGTAGGGTTTTTGTTATTACTGACTTGCGAATAGAACATGCACCTACATGGCATGGAAAATGTCAGGATTACCGTGTGAGCATGGTTGTGCCATCATCTAGTCAATTGGACAAAATTCAACTGATTTTGTAGATGAATGGTTCACTTTGCCAAAGCAAGAGATTATATATTCTGGCAACTTTTATGGTACAGAGATGCATGACATGCCAACTATTGGTGATGATGGGTTGGTAAGGAGTCTTAGGGATGATATTATTTTTGGACTTAACCCTCCACGTACTAAGCAACCGTCTGGTAGACCTAGCAAGAAGCGAATAGAGTCTCAATTCCAAGATAAGAGGACCGTTACTATTCTCGATGTAATATGGCAGGTCACAATCGAGTAACTTGCAAAAATCTATTATCATAAACGAAAAATCATTATTTGTAATGCTTATTATCTTGCAATGACTATTTTGTGCCAAGTGTGGCAAATAGGGCTATGTTCTTTGTGACGCCCAAAACTCCGGATCCGCTGATCACCCGTCAACTCACGTGGACAGAATGTCGAAAGTGACCCGACATTTTCACGTAAAAATCGCGTAGTCTCTTTGCACGGAGCTTCTACCCAAATACAACACCAGATAAAACCCTCGCCCTAAATAATCCAATGACCACACTGTGGTCTCATATACAACTAGACCGAGTAAATAATGGCCACTTGGGCCCCGCATCATCACCAACATATATCCAATATGATCACAACATGAGTAAACGGCCACTTGGGCCCATAAACACACCTATAAAACACCAACTATGAATCCAACTATATCCAATAGTTTTAAAAGAGTTCAAATGTTTTTACTTCATACAACACATATATTACAATTAGATAATTCTAATACATGTAGAACATCATAACCCAAAGCCACAATCCCAGCTTTCTTTCTAAACTACAAATTCTCTAGGACGAGCCGTCCCTCGCACGCCCCCCGCACTGTGAAAAATAGCATCCCTCGACAGGCGAAGCACGCTCAGTAGTGGAATCACCCTAAGTGGGCTACTCTCCACCTAAGTGCAGTGCAATGCTCCAAAATAAACACACATTCAAGCAAATGCATGATCCTACTTGAATGTCTAACTTATCATCTCGTACCCGAGTCCTCACCGACTCCCTCACACTCGCCTAAGCCTCGTATGAGAATTTTATGTTTTATTTAAGGACAACCCTCCGATGTAATGCAGAGGGACCGTCTCCGATGTTACATTTAGTGGACTACCCTCCGATGTATATCAATTGGGTCGTCTCCGACGATTGATACTATGTGTGGACTACCCTCCGATGTATATCAATTGGGTCGTCTCCGACGATTGATATTTTTAGTATGGACTACCCTCCGATCCTTATTAGTTTTAGACAACCCTCCGAACCATTTTCTAGACTCTCATGCACTCAATTCCTATCATCCCAAGGTGCTCATGCATATGGGAATGCATGATGTCAATCCACATGCTTTTATCCCATGCAAATACATCAACATGCGTGATATTTACATAAAATTCAATTCACACAATCATGTCATGTAAATTGCATTTCATTACATCAAAATTAGCTCACGCGGCTAATGATCAAACACGCACTGAATGGAATCACCCGACCAACATACTTTCACACAAAATATATTTCTTGTGTCACTATTCCTAAGGAACAAGAAACTAGGTTTACTGCCTGCTACTATCAAATCATCGCTCACTTTAGAACCCGCATTTCACCTGGCCATTCCCCGCCCTTTTCCAAACCAATACATGATTTTAATTACATAATTGCAAAATTTGGGTAACCCAAATCAGTCGTGCGTCACTACCGCTTCCATTTGGTTTTCAAAATTTATAACAATTCGTCCTGCACTGGGTCCATCAAACTGCCCCTCACGGCCTCATTCAAATTTCAATCATCGACAAAGTACTTAAAGAACGACAATAAAACCTGCAGGGAGAAACCCCTACCTCTCGGAGCTCGAGGAAACTCCCTAAACTGCACCCACGCGCTCCCTCTCCGCGAGCTTTTCCTTCTTGTCCCGAAGACTACCGACTACTTGACGCCCGACATTTTAAAGAGAAACTTCACTCTCTCTAAAACAGAAGTCGGCCACGATCTATCCCTTTTCTTCCCCACATTTTTCTCATATTCAAGACAAAACACTATTTAGCCGCTTTGTCTTGTATTATCATTTAAACTCCAAACTTCAAACGACCATTACGCCCCTTCTTTTCCCGCTGACATTCTAAGACTATCTCGACCGTCCATTTTCATCATTTCTCTACCATACCACTTACGGCACATGAGTATGCAGCAGACTTTCGTCGCATCAAATTCGTTCACTAAGACCCAACCGCGATGCCTCGAAACGTAAATCTCGACCGCTCCGAAATTCGACGAAATTTGACGCGGCTACCTAGATTTTTGCAAAGATGATTCCACCGGTGCAATCCATTTCGTCATCCGAGATCTAGAGAATAAATTACGGATTTTTAACCGAAATTACAATTTTTGCCCTTTTTCCAGAAATTGGAATTTCTAAGGTCTTACATTCTTAACTATGATATTACTATTGTCATGTTACGCAAATCAAATATCCTTGGTAATGTTATATTTTTATTAAATATATGCACAATGAGAAGTATCTTATTTGTTTGACTATTTTGGTTGCTTGACATTTTCATGTGGAAAACATTAGCTTTGTCTTCATCATGCACGCTCATACAAAATGAGATTCAAGACACAAGAAAAGAACATGTATTTGTTTTAACTTCTTAACAGCTCTTGTTTTTTCATGTAATGTATTTTTAACGGTCCATGCATGTGCCTAACCATGTGCAAATATTATATTCATGTAGGTAACAATGCCTAAGTCACGATGTTCTGCAACAAAATTCGTAAAGATTATCAAACAATTTTCTAAGGAAAAACAAGAAGCCATAATTGGATTAGGGTTTCAAGGATTACTAAAATTAGGTTGCACATAATTTCAAAGTGGACTTTGCAACTAGCTACTTGAAAATTATGAAATTGGCTACCATCGGTTGCATCTATCACAACAAAGATCAATCGCAATCACACCGCAACATGTAAGCATGGTATTAGGAATACCATGTGATGGTCTTGACATCATCATCCATAATCGTCGCGCCACACCCAATAGGACGTATAAATTGAAAATTGTGGAAACAAACTTGGGAACACTACCAGTTAGAGACGAGTTTTGGAAGTCATTTCGACTTGCCGACACAATCCTAGCCCCTAATTCTAAGCAAGAGGGAATCAGGGATCTATGGGATTCCATTATGCTTAGCGATTTTACTGTGAAAAGAAACTAGGCAAAATTTGTGCTCCAATATCTAGAGGATGGTATTCATGAGTTCCAAAAAATCAAATCAACATACTTACGGGGATGCATTATTTTTCTTCAGCTATTCTACCTCTCCTACACCACCATTTCATCAGTGTCTGTGAAGTTGACATGCCCATTATGTACTGCCTAGACAGATCAGCTAATCAAGGGACGTCTTTCTAAGGAAAGAAAATATTTTGGAAGATATGGATGTGTAGATATAAGAATTGAGCAATGTCATGTTTCTCAAAATAGATCTTCAAGACCTTCGTATCCTTCAACCTTTACGTATATGCCTTCGCATCTTTCCTCCTCTTCCCATATATCATATTCACCAAAGGTATTTGTTTCTTTATCGTGAATAATCTAATAGTGTTAATCCATATGTAACCTACGACTAACTCTTGTATTGTTTTCAGTGGTATTGAACGCATTTTGACAAAAATCATACCAAATTATAGCATTGACAACATCACTTGCTACTGATGTTGAGGAATTTTGGTTTGGTATGAGACCACCTGAGCAACAACCCCACTATTCACCAAATGTGCAAGGTGCATCTCATCCATTCTCACATAGTTTTACTACACATGCGGTTTTCAACACCTACTCACCATTGCATTATGATGGGGATGGTAGAGATATATTTTTCTCTCCAACAAAGGAAGGTGATGAGCCACCAATGCAGACATATAAAGAACCCGGGATGGAAGTTGATGGAATGGAAAATAACTCATGCGGCAAAGTAGATACTACTCTAATATATAATTGAAGATCATGAAGGATGGATATGCCATCTGCAATTCTGAAATCGCCCTTTGTTGACAATTGCCAAAAGCAGTTTAAAAAATTGACTCGCAAAGAACGATTGGTGACAAATTATGTATTTACATACGAGATGGATGAGGAGGCATGAATTTAGATAAATCTAATTTTTTATCTGCTTATTTGTCATTATACTCATTTTTTACCACGCGATTAACTTGTGTCATTTAATTTTCAAGTGAGGTCATGTGAGATGCATGGGATGTTTATCTGTGGGTGACTATTGCTTTCACTCTGATGGAGAAAAATTAGATAAACAATGTGGTATGCATACTTTCGTTAATTTTAATTAGTTGTGTTGTACATTTCATTTGACATCAATATGTTAATACCTTCCTTTTTTCGCATGAAGGTTATAGCAACAGTCGCTCTCATATTCAATGCGAAACAATCTATACCAAGACACACACACTATTTTGACCCATCATTTGAGGTATTGTATTTTTCCATCATTACTACTGTTTATATTCTTCAGAATTGGCCTAAGATCGTAATCTTGTAGATGATCTCGACCAAGATCCCAACGAAATAACCACGTAATACGCTCACAATGTAAATCGTTCCTTGATGCAACCATCATTGGTCATGAATTGTCAAGTTGTGACATGGTAACAGATCAACTTGTCATTGTACAAACTCTCAACTATTGTTTTTTTTATATTAGATAACTAAACTTTTTCACTATTTTTGTTTAAACAATTCTATTTACCCATATGTAAGAATAAACATTGGCACATGTATGTTGTAAATCTCACCGCTCAAAGAGTAGAGGTGCTATCCTCTATTTCATTAACAAGGAGTAAACGACCATCGAGTGACTCAATTAGGCTATTAGCGGCCATTGCCAAAGCGTCACACATTTCTTCTACATCATAACTTGGACATTTGAGCATTCACATATGTCTATCCTGATGTTTTTGGTCAAAAAAATTGGTAAAAATATCATTCCTCCCAAAACTTATTATTTGATAGGTCATTGCAACTGCTCATCTAGTTTATATTTTAACCAATTTCATCCAATTTTGTTTAGGCCTAAAATGGAATTTCTGTAATAAAGTTTATGAATATTGGAACGGTTTTACATTAGTTGAAGCAATTGATGCGGTAATCAATTTGAGAAAATCAATCATTTTTCAACTACATTATTTTATATTAAGTATAGATGGATACCACTAATCATTTTGTGTATACTTTTTCCTAACATAATAAAATGTCATTGTATAGACTTCAACTAGCAGTCAATCTTGCCTTGAATGCTCATAACAAACATCGAGAAAAGTTTACCAAGTTGTTTTTATTAGGAAGTGATGAAGATTAAGTTGTGTTCACTGTTTCTTATATTAAGCCATTATGTTTGGAGTCAATTTGGACTTTTTTGTTTATATTATGCTATATTGGAACATGTCAACTTTTACTACGTTAATGTTATTTTGTAACTTGCCAAAATGTTCAAGCATTTTCTCATTAAGAAATACACACCGATATACTATTAATAGATCTCATTTTTAACTTGTCATTAACACATGAGTTGTAACTTTGTCAATACATCTAATTACCCTAGAATATAAAACTTCAGAGCTCAACTCCATCGAGGTTCCATACTCAATCGTCGACATCTCGGCCGCTGAGAATAATGCACCTCGCCGACCGGGTCGAGACCGGGTACAATCGATCGGTCAACTGAGGTGCATTATCAGTGAAACTCATCGTGATGTCATTCAACCGGACACCCACACTCATCAGACATTGAATGACCTCTCTGCGAAGTTTCACAGTATACATCGGCCACCGGGCCGAGATTGGTACACTCGATCAGTCGACTAAGATGCGTTGTAAGTGAAACTCAATGAGAGGTCATTCAACCGGTTGGATAGTTGGTAAGACTCGACGAAGTCGAACACTAAGTTATACTCTTCGCGGAAATCGACCAGAGGTCATTATTCAACCAATCTGAGGTTCCGCACTACAACCGACATTGAATGACCTCGGTGAGTTTTACCGATAAGTGCGTCCCAAGCATCGTGTCCGGATTGGCACACCATTGTCGACCGAGGTATTTGTGAATGAAACTCACTAAGAGGTCATTCAACCGATTGATATTGGTACATTCAACCGATTGACTAAGGAGCACTCTAATATAAACAGACATAGAGCTACCTCAACTAATTGAGTTTACGAATCTCAACCGGTCAACTGAGGTGCAATGTGAGTGAATATCACAAAGAGCTCATTCAACCGTTTGAGGTATGGAACCTCAACCGGTTGAGGTCACAACATGCAATAGCTTCCATTAATTTCTTCAGTCCAGAGTTAATAGTTTCGAGGTGATTTATACTACTTAGAACCATACTCCTTAACTAATTTTGATAGACTACAAAATCTATTTGTGGGGTGCATTGATTGTTAATGATTGAAGATACATAAAATTTTCAGTAGACTCGTGATAAATTGATCTAAGTTTGACATGATCATGGAAACATAACAATATTTTTCAAACTCTTCCACCCTCATTGGTACAAGTTATGTTAAGCTGGAAATGAAACTGTAAGAAAAACAGACATCACCAAAAAGTAAAATGTATTACATCCATTCATACAACTGTAACAAAATCCAATTAACTAGAATAAGTGTGACATATCATTCATTGTTCATAAAGGTCTAATAACATATAAATTCTTGCATCATAAGTCCAAAAAGTAAACTGAAAACATAGTCTGTGAGCACCTATATCAAGATGGTGGAGGTGGTGGAGGGAAAACAGATTCAAGGAATCTCATAACCCTTTCCTCAAATTGATTGACTCTTTGTTGTAGTTGCTCATACTGGGAGGTCAACCGCGTCTCATACGAATCAATACGAGCCTCGATTGAAGAGAAACGTGAGTCCTCTGACACAACATGCCCTATGCGAAGCTGAACAACTAATATGTGCCCTTCTCATACAAAGGTATCCACAACTCGTGGCACTTTGCATGAGGAATATCAAGAAAGTTCTCGATTCCCTCGTGCATCAATCTGTAATGGAGGAATGTCTAAGTGACCAGAAGGCTAAGATCCTCCCTCCATGTCGTTATTCTCTTCATCCTCATATGAGTCAACCTCTACTTCATCTCCCATACGTCTCCATTCACCATCCTCTAATTTCACAAACTTCATTCTACCCATAGTTGACTTGGTATAAGTGTCAAACACATAAACCTTATCACTTTCTGTTTCTTTTGACAATTCCAAACCAAACTCTTTGAAACCACAAAAGCGGTCCATGTGGGAGTACCCGAGTCATGCTTTGGCAACAGGCAATCATATGATTAAGCATAATATAGCCAAGGTTGACTCTAAGACTCATCAATAAGGAATTAACCAAAAATGCTTCAAGATAAGACAACTCTTCTCTGTGTCCTCCTCATGGTATGATGGAGAATGTGATGATGTGATGGAGTACAAGGCATTTAATAGAAAGACTATGAGCATTGGGCTTTCAAAGCCCATGACCAGTCAATACTTTGCAAAAGTGCTCAATGGCCTTAAAGGGTATAAACCCTAGAATGTTAGGCCAAGTTTTTATGTCATCCACTAGCAAGCCTTCGCATGAGACATAGTATTTCACATATTTTACTTGGAGTAAGCCGTATGTCTTTTCCTCTCAGTGTACAATCAATGAAAGCTCCATGTGTGAAATGAGCTTTGGAGTGGAAGCACTGCACTAGTTGTGTATACATTGGTTCAACCAAAGAAACGACTGGAGTCTAGCCTATCCTATCAAATATCGACTCCAA
Source organism: Tetrastigma voinierianum (assembly GCA_016808115.1). Classification (NCBI taxonomy): domain Eukaryota; kingdom Viridiplantae; phylum Streptophyta; class Magnoliopsida; order Vitales; family Vitaceae; genus Tetrastigma; species Tetrastigma voinierianum. The sequence continues at coordinate 44,534 of JAEQBH010005945.1, read as the reverse complement.
CCCAAAGTTGCTCATAAATTCGGGATCAATATTTCGCCCAGGTAGTATTGTCCTTCTATTGAGATACTTAATATATCTATCAAACTCTTCATTTGTGTTGAATAACTTAAGGTCATTCCAAGACTTGGTTCTTGCCTCGATGTCAGCTATCTAGGTAGGGTGCTTATACAAATGCTTCCTCCTTCCATATTAGCCTCTTAATCTATAATAGGAATAAGCCACACAATCAAGTAGGGACATCTAATCAAATAAATACTCCATCATTTCTCAATATTCACTACGACCACAAGTTTCATTTTACAACACCTTCATAATAACTAATTCAAGAAATTCACAATAACAATAACACCGGAATAACTCTAATTAATAAATTAGCATCAATAATTTAATTGAACAACATTCTCACCGTTTTCGCTGACACCTCACTTTCACCTCACTCCAAACTATTTAGAATGCCATTGAGTTTAACGCCGACTCACCAAACCATACTCCACCTCAAATTTGGGCTCTCGGCACTTTGAATCGCAAATTTTGCGATTTGGCGCTGACATCTAAGACAACAATGGTCAGGGTGATTTCCTTGTGATTGTGCTTTTATGGAATTGCCGCTAAATAAGACATTAAAATTTTCTAACATTCCTTTTAGTGGAAAATTTTTGGCCCAAGGAGTATCATGGATCGGTGTTAACTGACATTTCATACATTGTCATACAAAACAAAGTATCGCTTATAAAAGAGCAGCATCGACTTCATATACGTAAATTCATGCATGACTCGTATTAAATTTTCAACAACCAAGCAAAAGGAAAAGAAAGAGACAATGAGAAAGATACAAAGAGGAAGAGAAAGAAACCTGCTGATGAAGAAAGAAACGTAGATTCTATGTCTCGAATGGGAATTTTGGTCAAACAACTCGATCAACCACGTTTTCTTCATGGTAATTCGGGCCGTGCTTTGGATGGTCGAGGAGACGAAGAAACCGCAGCAGGTACGGGATTGAAGAAGAAGAGTAAGGGGATGTTTGGCATGGGCGTTGACGTCAACCCATTGAGAGAGGAGAAATGGACGTCATTTAATAGGTCATGCAAGATAAATCAAGGGTATTTTTAGGAAACAAATTTTCTTTGCCACCTCAATTTACTTTTTATCAAACATCGGCCTTTATCAATTATCAGTTCAAATAGAACTCGGCTGGCTGGATAAGTTTCTTAAATTAATTTCAAATATTTCATGTTGCTTTTCCCGTAACACAGTTTTCCTCTCTAAAATATTCAAAATTGAAAATAGATTTGACTTTCCAATCATTAATAATGAATAAGCAATAAATCATTATTTTTCTTTAAGAAATAATTTCATTGATCAAGCTAGTAACACATAATCAAATTATTAAAATTCAATAATGATAAATAACATCTAAGTGGAGTTAGCATATTTTTGATAATGAGAATACATATCGATAATACCATTAAGGACTATACACGACTTTTGAAGCCAAATAATATATCAATTACCATTGATTTTGACTTCCTCAGAGACGAACATATACTCATCCGCCCGAATTACCTAAATACAAATAAACGTCGCACCAATGACAACAAAACGTAAACGTTATATCGAGACTCCACACAACCACCCTACAAAGATGACAACCACACGCACCGGAAAAGGACGACAATCACACGCTTACCTTCCGGCAGCACAACGACTAAGGTCATCAATGGAGGGATTTGAGAAAGAATTCATGAGCCGATAAACTATTCTTCACTTCAACCAGCCTCTTTAGGCGCCTGATAAAGACAATACAATCAGCCCCAATAATTCTATTTCGGTTAATCAAGAGCAAGCCACAAATCGTAGTTTGTCCTCCATTAAATTTCACATCGCATTTTTTACTATATACCTCAAACAATCTCTTTATTTTTATAAACTTTATATAGTTATTTTATAATTTTGAGATAATACTTTTATTGAATAATTTTATTTGTAGTTTATCTTTCTTTTAAATTGAAATTTATATAATGTTTTAATGTAATTTTTATTCTACTTATTTGCATAGCGATAAAAATTCTGCTCTAATTTATTTGCATATAAATAAATATTTCAAATAAAATTTTATCTTTAATTTCATTTGCGATAATTATACAAATTCAAATTTTTATTTTTTAATTTTGATATTAATTTTTTAATTTTTTTAGTTATTAATGCACAAAATTACAAACTGTATTAAATTTCATTTCTTTTACAAAATTTTATGACATATTTCATGAATATATATTGACATAGAAAACAAAAATAAATAAATAAACGGATATGAAAAACTTAAATATTATACTACTTTATTTATCATAAATTACATATTTAATAAATTGTGCTTTAGCTTAATATCGTGATTATTACTCATAAATACTACATTAAATCATATAATAGACTTCACTATTTAAAATAATTTGAAGGTAAGCAATTTTATTACACTTAGTTTCACACATTTCTGGTCTATGAAAATATAGAGAATCTAAATCAAAAGGTGAACAAAATTTTGGGATAATAGATAGAAAAAGAAATATTCTTTTGACTCCATGTGTCGAATAGTTATTTTTCCAATAAAATTCGCACTTCACCTGCGCTTCGTCAGATACTGCACGGTTTCTTCTGGCATGCGCATTGTTTCTTTATATCTCTATAGCATGTCTATATAGGTAAATTTACCTTCCATTAGCTATTTTACCAAGTAATAATTTATAATCAATTACCAACTATCAACTATTAGAATCCACTTAGCAACTACAAAGACTACCACTAAATACCGACCTAAATCACCTAAAAAACAAATAAAAATTAAACGTACGCGGGAATAACCACCTTACTGAGAAAAATATATATATAAAGGTGTAAAAGTGATTTTAGGGCAATAATGACCAAAAATTTCATCCTTCATTGCGTAAAAAAAAGAGGCCAACAAAAAAAATTTGAGAAAAAAGAAGAATAAAAAATCAATTATAAATATTTATATATTTACGAATTGTATTTATCATAAATAAAAATTAAAAAATAAATCAGAACCAAATAAAATAAGTATAAGAATTTCTTATACCCATTTCCTCGTCTACACGAGTAATAGAACAGCAAACGAAAGTAGGCTAATAAACCAGCTTCCCGACAACAACTCGAACCCCACAAACCACAACAGAAATAGCGCCTGAGATCACTTTAGAGCACACAAAGCAGCTCATCTGCCGCCCATGATCATCAAAATGAAGCACGCAGCCACGCACTCCAAGCCTGGGCCTCATTTTCAAAATCATTTAGTTCTTAAAGGAAATAGGGAGAATACATTCTGTTTAGTTCTAGTTTTTGCTTCGATAAACAATAAAAAACACATAAAACACTTATTACAAGAGTGCAGAACATTTTCTCAAAACTGTCTCTTGGTGACAATTTTCAAAAAACGTAAAATAAACAGGCCTCAAATCACTTTCCTGCTTTACGTAGGTTAACTTTATTTCAGTACTAGTAGAGCGTGTTTTCAGTTTTTCAGCCCCAGAGTGGCAAGGGCTAGTATAATTCAGTTAGGCCGGGCCTTTCTCAAGCGCCGCCGCATTTTTGAGCGGGCTTGCAAGCACAAGGGGGTAGGCAGCAACGAGAAAGCAGGAAAATTCATTTATTTCTGTAATCTAGTATTATTTCTGAACAACAAGACCTTTGTATTAGCCTACAAAGTACATATTTCTCTCATAAACTACAAATTCACTGAAATGCATACATACATCTCCATCAAATTCAATTTGTTACATCTGTCTAATTGTTTATCTGATCTCCTGCTCATATCAATGGTTTCAATATAGATGCTAAACTCTGACTGGATTATATATGAGGCTTGCAGGGAATTTCAGTAAAGTTACAGATGATTCGTCAATAGGCATTCTCGCTGCATCACTTGGAACACAAGAGTATTTTGGCCGAAGCCACTTGGGGGAAGGAGCTTGACACATTCATAATTAATGCGCTCTGGCAACCACGCCCTCGTTCGGACCCTCATTCGCATACTGAATCAGTTTCCCAGCAGCCATTCTTCACAATGCAGCACTTTACTTGAGTTTACCCACTACATTAGCTAGCTACACAAGAATTAATAGGAGATAGCAAGTTTTCACCATACATCAACCCTGATAAGATTTAATGAACACTTGCAAGAAACTTTTAATGCGGTATGCCTAAAAGTAATCGAAAAGGGGGTACATGGTTTGGAAATCAGACCTCGCTTCGGGGAGCGATTCAGAGAAGGCCATGAAACACCCTGAATATCCCCTTAATGGCAATTTATGAAACTGCTTTAAAACTATAATCACCAGTAGATGAGTTTGTGTGAATCAATCATGAAGTAATTATTCTCTCCAAAAAATTACTTCTGGAAAAAGGCTACATAATGAAAGACCATTAATCAAACCTCTTAACAGGCTTCTTAACAATAGGTAGATTTGAAATAAGCTCTTAACAGCATAGCTTAACCAGGTTCAAAGCAATTCAGATTGTCATGTATTGTTTTTGCTTTTGTGACTGAAACCATTTCGTTAGGAAGGTCATAAATGGTTGTTTTATGCCTTCGTGTTTTCTAAAAGCCACACAAGTTTCCACCTTGATAATGGCTTAAGTGGGTACTGGACAGATAATGCATGTTTTGCCCTTAGGCCAAGTAACACTTTCACGTCAGAAAATTTATGGAACTCTGCATTTTGGTACAAGGGATTAAGTTAACTCATCACGCCACTCGACCCACTATCAAATCGAAAGCAAGAAAGACAGATCATAAAGATAATGGCTGAGATTTTCTTAATTCTCTCTAAGGTTGAGGAATTAATTATTAATGGATGCCTCATTCTTGTATTTAAGACCTCATGTTTTCAATTGCTAGCTCGACAGTTTCCCCGCCGGCAGGAACCGTCTTGCCTTTCAGATCAGGAACCCCTCTTCTCGCATCGCCCTTTACATTTCCATCAAGATTTCTATTCACACAAGCGTTTGATAATAATAATATTTCGCAGCCACCGTCTGTTTCAAAGGATATGCATTGATACTTTCTAACATAGCTACGGCTTCAAAGGGAAGAATCACCGTTTACAAAGAGCACCATGACCTTCAGAGCATTTCGTAAGAACGATTCAATTGTACTGGTTTTTAGAGCAATAAAATATACGCTGAAAGTAAATAATTAGGAAGAGGTTAACTGATTCGACCTTTAATTTATATTAAAAATATAAGTAGCCTTACTCACTTTCAAAGCCCTATTTCATTCAACAGTTAACTAGCAACACTATATAGGCTGAACAAAATTAAGCATTTGCTTTCAATTGCACGTTAGCGTTCCGGATTACTGTCTCTCTCTCTACGGATAAGCAAGACAGGCTTTTATTTAACATTAGCTGCCACGAAAGGCCCATCTTCACATAAGCGCCAGCGGGCTTCTAGAAAGTGTTTCGGTCTCATTCTACATGGCAAAAGATACAACCAAGATAAGAAATTCGAAAGACTGTCGCGAATGCTACATACTTCTTTAAAACTACAGGTCTATTTCATATTGTCGGTGTAATAAATTAGGAATAGAACAAAATTTAAGCCATCTCCAACCAGCGCTGCCACCTTCGAAAGCCAAAGGCGTAAGTGTTCTGCTTTTGTAAGCCCTTAGAACGAGCAATTCGGCAAAGTAGAACAGATGAGGGGGCATGTGCCAGAGATTACGGTCATGAATGCTCGATATGAATGACCCCCAACAGTACTTTGTTTGGATGAGCCACCTTTCAGTACCACAAAGCTCTACTAAAATTTCATTCTGTGGCCCTTCTAATTAAATTTCTAAGGAAAAAGTAGCTTCACACTACGAATAATCCTTTCCCACTGCAGCTCGCACTACTCAACCAGTTGCTCTCACATACCTGACCAACACATATGGTCTTCAAAATGAGAAACTAGTTTTGCAAATTTTACCAGTCAAGAGAGGAGACCAATTAAAACGCACGTTTACAGCTCAAAGAAAAGCTAAAATATCACCCTTTATGAAAGACAATGCATACCCTACATACCTCGCATTTCGCCTAGCCCCTTTGCATCCCCTACGGCCTAAGAAAACCTGCACTGCTTTTGCCTTTACTCAATGTCAGAGCAATGTCACTTACCTTGTTTCATTCATATCAGTATTCTTATATTTCCATTTTTCTTATTCCCATTACCTAATTAGAGGCCATTCTAGCTTCGGTACAAAGCTCTCTATAATCGTTTATACTTCACAAAACAAACCCCACCACGTGAAAATGCTCCTCATTGGGTAATGAAACAAAGTTCTAATCCCTAGAATTGGTAAATACATTTACCATACAATAATTTAAGAGCAGTATGAAGCAAACTTTAACTACATTGCATGAGTAAGATGGAAACCCCAAATGTCGGAAAATAGGAGCTATCTGAATACCCTACTTCAAGGCTCTCTCTATTACCCCTACCAATAATGGGACTGGGTAATCCATAAATATAAACCCAAGCTCCAGAGCAATCAGCAAAAAGGCCTGAAATTATCAAACCAAGCCAGTCACTGAAAAAGTAGCTGTAGTGAAGGGAAATTCATGAATTACTTACCTCTCTAGTTAGCAGCAAAGTAGATAAGCTGGACCATGCCGCAAACTCATTAGGAGAGCCACGACTTCGTCCCGCAGCATTTTGTTTTACCCCTTCAGGATAAGACCAAAATTCAGACAAGGGAAGTAGCCATTCTTTGAGGGACTACAGCCTCATGGCAGGTATAATGCCGCAGTAAGCTTCGAACCCCATCCTTTCCGCATTCGATCATTTTTTTGCAGTGACGCTAATGATGACATGGATGAGGGACTCCAGCAATTCGCATGTCTTCTTTATCTGGCTATAGCTCTGGTATATATATTATTGGTATTTTTTAGCTTTTGACTTTGAAGTCAAGATTTCAACCTGATTAAGATATAAATCCCTCACTTCGATCAGACATTAGCGCAACAACGGTTTCATAGTATTTCTGTCACTCTATTCGTTCTCGTTACCTCGTATTGGAAAGACTTTTGCGTTAGATAAATATGGGAAACATAATTATGAGCCAGAAGATGAGGAACAGATGAATCACAGGGACACCACAAACATATGATTTTTATAGCACTTACATTGTCTAACAAATCAAGGAATGGACAGTTCTCTCTGCAGCTAACCACCATCTCAGGGCAGGATATACGTGCCTCATCAAGTTTCTATTTTCGCAATCACATAAGTCCCAACAGTAGCCCCCAAATACAGGTGAGCCAGATCAGAATACATTACTCCTCTGACGACCTATCAAACACATGCATGGGACTCACCTCAGATCTAGGAGAAATAACCGCAGGCCCCCCGTTTGCTCGCACCAGGATCTACAAACAAGAAAGCCAACGAATCATCACACCAAGAAATCCCCTCGCAGATTTGGAAAAAGCCACATACATCACCGAATATTTCTAGCAAACCTTCAGCAGATTTGGGTGCGGAAGAGAAAAGTAAGCTCATGGTCAACCATAAATTGATCGGTAATTTAACTGATATAACAAGTATCATTCCTGACATCCAAATGCACATTGAATGTCACACAAATATTGGTTTAAGCGATTAACGAACATGTATAGCACAACAAAGCCGATAGGATATAGAAATGATAGTGAGTAAATTTTCTCGATTAATATCGTGATTTCACACCCCATAGAAATAATAGCATACTTCGATATTTAAAAAATATTCCTCGAAAATACCCATACACTGTAAGGAGGGAAGGCTTGAAAGATAGCTAGAACCTCCGAATTGCATATACTCCATTACTTCATTTAAACTAAGCAGAATAAAGAGAAATCAAATACATCCCCCATTCACACCACATTCCAAGATCAAGTTTCATGCAAGACTGTTTCTGGTCACCATGTTATTCAAAGAGGCTTACATAACTACACCACGAGAAACTCCACTCTCATCACTCTCCATCTCTGCGCCCCACCCAGGACGGCCTCCTTCGACAAGCTAAATAAGCACTGAAATTACATGCACAAACAGCAGAATTCACACTGCACCTGGGCCGCCGGCATAGACACAAAAATATATCCCGCTTCGATTATCACTGCGCTTTAAAACAGGCTCTGAGTACCTACAACACCTAAACAAGAGGCTGGGCTTTCAATTTAATTTTAAGGCATTAATATCATATGTGCAGAATTTTAATTCCTTAGATTGCCAAGCCATACATAATTAATTATAGGGAGAGATTATTCAACCTTACAAAGTGCAGACAACATTCATTCACACGACGCAGACTCTCGAGTTTGATCAATCATACCTTCAAATGCAAATTTAGCATACTTCCTAAGTGACACTTTATTTGGAAATTCACAGCTGTACTTCACACGCCAAACCTGAGGATATCTAAAGTTTCTCAACTCACACTTCTAGAGACAGAGGGAATTGCTAGAAAGGGCAGGAGGAGGAGTTTAATCATTTTAGGCTAATATTGGTACCCACTTTAAAATAGGCCAGCATTAAAATTTTTGTACTCCATTGCCATCAAAATTAATATATTCTATGCCTCGAACAGAATACCGCAAGAAGAAAAGAATATTTTTATTTTTTGCATACCAGCAGAGCGCCGAAGGCCGATTCGCCTCCAATTGATTGAGCTGGACTTTCGCACACACTGCTTGAATGCAATGTGGGAATAAGTTCCCTGCAGCAAATCACAAAGTTCTCACAAACTCTCTACTTGTCTAGCTAGATTACCTTGGGAAATTTTCACATGGGAACAATGAAGGAACATGGCTCATGAATTGAACTTTATCAAAGGCATTTCGATTCGCGAGGGCCCCATTGACGATATGTAGGTACTAATTTCTCATGGTTCTATCTTAGTAAGCTAAAATAAGCTGCGGCGGCATAGTAGTCAAAACAAATTGTACTATAATTACCCTTTAGCAGATTCTGAAGGTTTCTTTACTTGAATAACATTCTTTTGCCTATCTACTGAATCCTCGGGACCCAGAGGGAATCAACGTTTTTGGTGACTTACCTAGATAAGAATGGCAATAAACCAATAGAGTAGCCATCTACCCAACAAAGCTGTAAAGCAAGAGAAAATAGAATTCAGCAAAACCACAGTAAGTGCAAAGTGTTGCCAAATTACAATTTTTACACATAAAACTCAGTACTACCTGTCAAAACCCGCATTGAGATGGATATCCGCGACTGGAAAAGGGTCTTAGTCAACAGTTTCACATCAGCAACCCATGGCCTAAGTTTGCTTACCATTGGTTGTCTCTTCACTCCACAAAAATTCAGAAATATAAAGTAATCATTTCGCAGGATATGAAAACTGCACACCCCAAATGAATACATTCAGTTTGATCAAACACGTAATAATGGGCATGACTTCATTTTCTTTATAGGCATAATAACGGCTATAATCACGAATATTAGATCTAACCTGCGCTCAAGAAAATCACCGCAGATTGATCAAACCCGCAGGAGATCCCCAACACCAACCCCACCCCACAACCACACAAACCCAACAAGAGATACAACATGCTATTTCACCACAGAAAATTCATCTAGATTCACAAGGATTGCATGTTAAATATTTTTATATGGAACAGGTGTAGACCAAATAACTATTCCAGTAATCAAAATGCGACCGAGTAATTTCACAAGTCGGGGTACTTGGCATTAATTATGGGATCAATTACCCCACTAACTCCTGGACACCCATGACAAATGCTTCCAATAGGCGACCTAGTGAAACAAAATAAATAGATCAACGAGAAGAAAATATCGGGCACTGAGATGTCAACAGAGTAGGCAGTTAGACGCTCCTCAAAAAGGCTTTTGGCAAAGAGCACAAAGAAGAACAAATCCTTGTGAAAATTACTCAGCTAACAAAATAAGCTCTAGCGCCCATCAGGTGCCACATACCCCTTCTCTCTGAGCTATGAGCGCCATCAGGCACGAACTACGGGATAGCACAATTAGCGTAGAATGACCTGAAGCAGTTAAATATTATAGCATTAACGAATGCGGCAGCTTAAACCTGTGATAGGAAAACCAAAATTAATCAACATAACAATCAAATGAATGGCTTCGGGCACTCGATATTTGCACATTGAGCAAGTAAATCTAATTCCTGGTGCAGCATTAGTTTTTCTTTCTTTCTTTTTTAAAGGAAAAAATATGAGACAGGCCTATACAATAGTGATATCTGCAGAGTTTCTCATCATAAAAATACTGACGCCCATTCATTCCCTGGATCAGCATCGACAACGAGAGACCTAGCTCAGTTAGGACAATTTTTTTATAGCCGAGGACACATTGAAGTCAACTATGATTATTAAAAATATAACATCGTTGAGATACATACCATCTGCATCCGCACAAAGGTCCATGACACCAAAATAAAGCCAATAGATAACATCTAAATGTAATGAAAGTTCAAACTACCATACGCATAGAAACATGTAGCTACAGTTATTGATCATATCCACTTCGCAGCCACATTTTTCATCAACGCGCGAATACCCAGCCAGCTTTCTCGGCTTCGATAGTCACACGGAGGTAAAGCTCTCGCCTGAGAAATAACATTCCATCTCTCTGCGGCGAGGAATGACAAGCGGAAGCGCGGAGCATCAATATCCCTCGTTCAGGAGGAGGCAGCTCATACCCACTTCCCAGCGCCAAATTTTCGCATCACAATGAACACAGCATGCATGCGCCATCAAGAGAGAGAGAAACCAGCTCAGCCAATACCGCAGCCCACAACCACCATGATATAAATCGGATCTTCGATTCTCATAATTACCCAGTTGAACATGAATGCATGTTTCATCGTAGTAATTTTCGAATTTAAGTTAGCCAGGGCCTAAGATCAAATATTTACTGAAATGGCTACAAGAAATGTCAAACGAAAATTTCAATACTAAAGGACTGATTCAACTCAAACACCCAATTCCCCTACTTCGATACAACAATCAAAACATACAATCCACTACAACTGGTCGGCGATTCACTAACCACTCGCCTCGCTCGATTGGCAATTCTCAGCACTTTCTCGCTTCATCGACGCAAAGAATAAATCATGATCTGCGCCCAAAGCGAGAAAAGTTAACAAGACCAACCAGACACCACCTCGCATTATCTGACTCAGGTAAAACGACATACTCATTCAGTGAATCCAATACGTCCGATTAAAACTGAACCCCAAAGAATCGAAACAATAAACCCATGAACAGAGATGATAAATCACTTTCCAGCGCACGCACTCTTTGTCTTTGGTCAGTAGACGAAACAGGAATCCATTACCGCCAGCACTGGCAGCCGCATCGACGCAGCGTATAGGCAGCGGCGTTGGTGAGGGATCGAGATGATGAAACCTCGGCGAGGGACATGGCGGCATCGGGCGCCGGGTGCCTGCGGCAGACGAAGCGCGTTCTAGATATTGTACGGCACGGATCTGGATGCGAATCTCGTGAGAGACGAGAGAAACCGAGGAGGAGAGATAGACGGTGGGGCCGCTAAAGAGAGAAGAGAGAAAGCCTATTGCAGACTTTTCATGTTCCATGATTGATCTGGTTATGATAATTGATGTTGTATATTGCGGTAAATAGCACGTTTATCTTGATACAATACACTACACTGAATCATTCGCTTCTTTCAAAATTAACATTCCAGGCCCCACAAGATTGCTCATACCGACTCTTTAAATGTGGGCCTGATAACCTGACCATTTTCTATTATTAAATTATAATTAAGGAGCACTACTGATTATTTATTATTTTTATTTCGAATTATTTACTATTTATTATTATTATTATTACTATTTTTAAACCTCGCCTAATTTTATTGCCTCCTAAGGCCTCTATATTTCTTTCACTTCTTTATAATTCTCGACAAGGGCATAAAAAAATTTTACCACTTTAATTCGTTATTCACACTCTTCATATCGAATATTACTTAATTTAAATTTATTTCTTATTTATACGATTAAAAAATTGATATTTCCTTTTTAAAGTAAAAAATGTAACCAAGCAATAATGAGTATCTCACTTATTTGGTATATAAGTATAAGGAATAATATCTATATGAGACTAAATATATAACCTTATAACGTGAAACGACAACATTAAAAATATATATGGGTTATCAAATTAAAGTAGTTTACACTTATATGATAAATGGACGTCAGCACTACAAATACTCCACATTAGATTAATCAAACAGACACCTACACCTGAGGATCGGCTTGATGGGCCATGGGTGTGTGGGGATCACAACGTACCGGCAATATTATTAAATATATATTTCAAAATAGCTTTATCAAATTGGTTTTAATTTCCAATGGGATGATCTATGAACATAACCATATTACATATAACTCACCAGTAAGAATTTACTGAGTGTTGACAAGGCACTCACCCTTTATTCTCGCCCTTTAGCCACTTGGCTCGTAATGAAGCGCGGAGGGAGCTGCCCAACGGAGGAGTCTCCAGAAGTTATTTGGCGAAAAGCAGAAACAACCGATAATTGCCCAAATTTCCGTGACGGCAAGTGTTCTGACTTACCCCATTTCAGAATATTCTATTTCGAAATGGATTGAATAATCTCTGTACGCAGCGACAGAACCGGAAACAAAAAAATTGAGGTTTCTGAAAGATACCAACGAAAGAAAAAATCATTATTATAAGAAAATTTATTTTTTTTTATGTCTAGCCATTTAAGAAAAAATTTATTGTGTTTTTATTTCTTAGAAAATATTAAGAAAAGAAAAATAAATTTCTGCGTCTGATTATCTACCAAAAAATTAAAGCACCAAATATCACTAAAATTACTGTACTACGATTTTAAAATTACTTTCTAATTTTTATATCGACGAAGCGAAATAATAAAATTCATCAGATAACAAATAAAAACATTTCCGCGCGAAATTTAATTATATTTCTTTACAAGTTCCTTTGCTTTTTTTTCTTCTATTTTTTCATTTGATTTTACCTCAAACTTTTCAATGCCATGTTAAAATCAAATATAAATAAAATTACTTCAAAACTCTTACCAATTTCTTTAAATTATTAAATTTCTTTATATTAATGATTTAAAATAATAAATTCTGTCAATTAAGAAGAAAATAATACGTCAAATTTTAACTACATTTTTTTCTCTATATTTTTATTGGGCTTTTCGAAACAACATAGCTCAGATTATTTACAGGAGGTAAATCAAAGCACAAATTACTTAAATGTTTACAAGTAATTAGATTTTTACTTGAATTAAAACATATAATTTTAAACCATAACATATTACATGCATGCGTTTGACAACTACTAACCACCATTTAACTCCACATTTACTTCGTCGTAAAGTAAGGTATGAGATAACATAGAGAAAGAGGACACGATGCGACAGAACTAACTATCTACCGTTTAAAAATAATTATTATGTGAAGTAAGTATGAGAATTTGATGGTATATTTGACATTGCACAAAAATCAATGCTATTTTTATTGTTTAAACAATTAATAAAATATTTAAAAAAAAAAAAAAAAAAACAAGTTATATTAGGACTATCATTTCATTGGGCAAGGAGCAATTCACAAATAACTCACAAGATTTTATCTTCTATCAAACATCTGCACGATGCTCTCGCTATAAAGTTAAAATCAGGAATTAAGTATCCCGAAGAATTAGATAAACAAATAAAATATTGATAGTAAACTAAGCTAATAGTGCAAAGCATCAAGGAGCGAAGTTAAAACAATATTAAATTTCGGCAAATATAATACAAGGAGATTTTAAGAGTATATCACTAAGACACGATTTAACGTATTCATATTAATAATAGCATAAATTACTCATGATAAACATAAAAAGAAGAACAAATACAAAGCTTCAATCGTATTGTGCCAGGAAAACTATAAATTATAGGAGAAAATTGTTTTTAAAATATCGGGAAAAAGATAAAGTCGAATGTATATTAAAAATAGCAACCTGTATTATAAAATAAAATCATAGCATAAAGAACTTAAAAGACAGTATATTATAAGACATTACATTAACGCATTTAATTAAAACTAATGAGTACACGAATATCGTATTCACTTACACGTCACATAGCTTCTTATGAATAAATACAACAACAAAAGTGAAAAGTAGGACGGCAGATTAACTAAAGATTAAATCGATAATATTGTAGACGAATGATAATGATATACCAACAAAATAATATTTGCATTAGAAAATAAAAAAATTGCAATTACATTTAGCAATTTGATTGCAACTGCGCTTGGCGTTAAGCACTTAACGACAGTATACCAACAACCTTTTCCGCCTCGTAGTGGCACAATGGTCAGGAACGCCATTTGCCAAAAACACACTCTCTATATTTCAAAGTTAATTTCATAATATATTTGTAGATAATGACTCATTTTTGCAGCCACATGACGATATACTCAGCTAGCAAGAAAGTCAAATACATAGACATACTTCAGATAGATAAAAGTCAGCACACTCAGACATAATTAAAGCAAAGCAAACGCAATTATTTCAAATGTATCACATAATTCTTTTTGAGGTGCATTGCCAGGGAGACAGAAATATTATTACAACTCACATATTTATGTAAAAATTCAACCTTTTCTGCATTAAAATAGAAGAAACAAAAGAATTACATAAATTCTTTAAAGATTATTAAACTACGCCTAATTTCTCTACAATAAAATTTCACAGGATCGCAGTATTCCTTATTCAAAGAAAGTAGGGTAAATGACATAAATATTTTTAATTGGCAGATATTAAGGCCTCGTTTGATAAATGAAAATTGTTATCAAATCGCTGAAAATTGTCACCGACCTTATAACATTGAATCTGACCGTAAAAACGTTTCTCCGATGTTAATAACAATCAACGTTTCAACATATCATTGATAAACTTAAACGCTAAATAACTTAAAATTACGTATTTTATATATTTACCTCTTATTATCATTAAATTACATTATCTAAAATAAATAAAGTTTCTACAATATTTTATTTTCACCAAAATTATTAATTATTGCAAATAAATATTGTTTAAAAAATACGTAAAAATATTTATTCTAATAATATTATAAAAAAAACATAAATATTGTTTAAAAAATAACCAATAGAATTCAAAATTTTTAAAACTATCTAAAATCCACCAAGTTAGATATTTACAAAATATTATATTATTTATAAAGTGGCTTCTTCATTCAATTTCTATTTCATTTAAAAATTCTTCTGTCGACCGATTCTCTACATTTCTCCAACGCGCAGGCCCCACCACCTATAATTCTTTCAAATGCTTTCATTTAAAATTTCACCAAGATATTCCCAAATTCTTCAAGATCAAACATATCTAGTAATTAAAACGATCAAAATTTTCATTTTCAATTGTCAACATTTCACACGACAAACAGAGCCTGTTAAGAAAATTCCCCTTAAAGAAATAGGCTACAAAACTACCAACCATTAGACCTACCCAATAATAAACGATTATTTAATATCAATACCTGATCAGTAGTTTCGTGGACAAGTACTACATTAGAAACCCCATAAATATTCAACAAAAAATACGTAAAAATCGTATGTATTAGTATTTTAAATACAAAAAGGTGGGCGGCAATATGTTAACATAAACTAGGGCACAATACAACATACGCCATAGATAGCCTTAGAACATTAATTCATTTCTAAGAAAAAATTACTCACTGTAACAGACTGCGAAGTGACAGTGGTAAGTTTTTATAAATTAAATGAAAGACTTTAGCCAGCAGTCGTTAAACTCACGCAGTATCACCAATACACCTAATAAAAAAAAATAACAACATATTAAAGTAAGCGATATTAGCCTAGTTACATTCATCAAGTAGACTAATAAATTACTTTACCGCTACGACTAACAGCGCAGATAATCTTACTTTTACCCACTATTCTAAGAAGATTCGTAAGAAAATGCATTAACCTTGAAATACCCCTAAGGCATACCCTGTATTATATTAACCTAATTTATTACCGATAATGACAAATTAACACAAATGCAATCTTCATAGATAACTCGATTATTTACTACTACTTAATCACCCTAATCTCAATAAGAATTTAGATAGAAAATATTTTTATTACTCTGTTTAAATTGTTTACTGTAATATTTCTACAAAAGAATAATAGTAATGTTAATTTCATCATGTCATTTTTTACTAAGGCCATAAAATACGTATTTTTAAACATAAAGAAGCCCCCTATATATCAAAACCATCTTCTTACCATTTTTCAAACGTATTTTATAATTCTAACTGCTTTGCATCAACGCAAAACAAACTTTAGGGAAGTTAATTACTTATTAGCCCATTAGTAAAACAAAATTTTAAATCACACTGCCAACCTTGCTTAAAACTATAATCCATGCAGTGAGTTTTGACAACAACCCTAGATTTAACACATTATTTTCCACTTCAAAATCAAAGCATCACTTACTCTGCAGGTTAACCATAAATTCTAAAGGAAAAAATACCTATAAACAACAGCATTATATAATTATTAAGAAATTATATGAAGACAAAATAGAAATGAAATAGATATAAAATTGTAAAAATACGCTTAGAGAGAAAATTCAAACACACAAATAAATTTCAACACATTTCAATAAATTTTCACTTTTAGAAAATTGGAACTCTAAGACAGACAAAACCCATTCCTTAGAATAATTCATAATTTATTTGGAGCCTAGTCTATTTGGCATAACACGAACCTAGTCCACAAACTGTACTCCAGAAAGCACACATCAAATTGCCTTTCATCACGAAGCCTGTCATAAATTTCAACTCACACAACAGCAGAATGCAGATCTTCAAAGGATATATATAAAAAAGCAAAGTCTCAAGATCCGTACCTAAAATCCATCAGGTTATCAAGCAAAGCAAGAAGACGACCCACACCCACCACACCAATTTAAAAATACGTAAGAGCATAAGATGAAAAGCACTAATAATGAAGACAAATAAGAAGACGACAAGAAGCATTATTGAAGACAAAAAGCACCAATTTATGCCTGAAGACAACAAGAAGCACGCATGTTGACGAAGAAAATCGGTCAGTTTCCCCAAATCCAGATCGACAAAAGTTAAGAAAAGACGGTTTAAAAGAAGAAGTATGTAGGAGCCAAAGAAAGCATGCAGGCCAACTAAAAGCTACTCTTTAGATTAACAACTATTATTTTTCTTTGTATTCACTTTTTCTAATAAGATTTCCCTTAATGGACAAATGCGATCGCTCACGTGTCTAATTTATCGTAAACCCACCATATCTAAATTTCTCTGGTCTACATTCCCCTCAGAATGAAAAGTCAAGATTTTCGATTTAATTTAATGCGCTAAGAACGAAAGACCCACCTGCATTCTCTTTAAACCCAACCTCATCCTCACCTATTGTTTTCTATAAATAGAGAATCTCTCTCTAAGGTATCAGACACACTTCTCTCTACTTCTTCTTACTCCCTCGAGCTCTCTTCACCCCAACCCCTTCACGACATAATTCAGCTTTCAAAGATAAGTTTCATAAGCTTTCAAGATAAGCCATAAAGCTTCAAGATAAAAGCCATAAAGTTTTCGCCAAAGTTTCTCTTTCCATCGTATAAATGCGTTTTCTCAACGAAACGCTTGATACTCTTACTCCATTGTCATTTATTTATAATGCTTAAATCCCACCGCTTGTAACCTCAGGACATCCCGAAGGGGTTTCCAACTTACTTCATTCTCAAAATATTTTCTCAAATTCATGAACTTTATTTTCCTTTGATTAATGAACTTTCATTATATCGTGATTTATCACTGGTTTCGCCAGATTGGAGATCGCTTTTGTCATCGTCTTAAATCGACCGCTTATATCATTTTCTCAAAGATTGAAAATGAACGCACGACATAATTTATAAAGGGACGTTTAATTAATCGTTATTTATAAAAAAATGGCCATAAGAAAGGGTGGAAAATTCCATTAGGACTTCATAAAAATCTTAATTCTCTACCTTCACCCTAATCTTCAATCTCACCTCAACTCAAACTAAATTCTCACTTTATGCATAAATTCCTTCATTTTCCTAATAACATTACTCCTTCGTTTGGCATATCATATCCATCATCTTCCAGATATCGCTAATTCCTTGTAGTTAATCACCATCCTACTTTTTCTCGCCGTTTCAACGCCGTTTATTTACTAAAAAGGTCTCCACTCCATGAGGGTGAATTTCCCTGATCGTATTACTCCAGTTTTAGTAAATCATTAACACGCACTTATAATTCTCTATATTTTCAGCTACTTCATCTTAGTGCCTTTTATTTTTATAATTCCGGCTCTTTATTTTTACATACATTCTCGACTTTACTTTTCCCAGATTTTAAAAACATTTCCCCATAATTTCCATAGCCTTCAACCCATCAATTGCTTCAGGATGTCTTTCTTTATGTTTACTATAAAGTAATTCTTATACTATTATTAATATAGACTACCATGTTAAATACATATTTCATATTCCTCTCAAAATCTCTCTCTGCATTATACTTTGCAAGGCCCATTGTCCTCTTTCGCACTCATAGCCCTCTCTACAATAGCTTGCTCTCAGGAATATTCTATTTTGCTTCATTCACCCTTCGACTTATAATTTCCATTTATTTTTGTACAGGCTTCATTACAGTACTGGCCTCTGATATAAAATATTTATTAAAAGCCATTTGCTCCACATCTCAATAGAAACGATAGTCCCACATAACCTCAAGTCTGAGATTCAGCTGCTTTGATCCAGGCCTTTTAGTCTGCATGGTATTTTACTGTGGCACAAGTCATTATAAAGGATATTTTTGGCTTCTTTGGGCATTTGGAAGGTTATATACTTCATAAAACTTCACTTACTTGTCGTGCTAATATGTGTTTTTCTCACAAAGCGTTATAAATTTTTGTATTATTTTTCATTCATAATACATGAGTACAACCCCGTATTTCACAATGCATATGCTTTATTAAAATCTTTATAATTCTACTCAGGCATTCTATTTGGGGCGCTTTATTTCCCCAATTTATTCCATATTTATACAGGGTGATTATTACATTAGAGTTTTCTTCATCCATAAATTATCGGATTTCTCTAATTTTTTTATTTCTATATATTTCAATTTCTTAAGTATTAAATTGCTATATCTCCTTCTTTATCAGATATTATTGCTTCTATTTCCTTTCTATCTTTACTCATAGGAGAGTATTTATACTTTGATTATTATTTTTGATATTTATTTTTTCAGTGACTTAGGCAGCTAAGATTCTTTCATACATTATGCACTACTCCCAGCAACACCCCGCAGATTTCATTTCATGTAATTTTATCTGGGAACCATTTACATTTCAAAACACTCAATACTATCAAGTTCTCTATCTTTCCATTGATGTTCATACGTTATACTCCATAATTTCAGATTTGAAATTTCACTGCTAAATCATTTATTAGACTTCGCTTTCAACGTCGAGTTTTTGCTCTCTCATGATAAATTAACCATACCATATCTGCTTCAAGATTTATTACTTCTCTTACTCATTTCTACCAATTTCTTTATCGCATTAATTTGTTATATTTCTTAGTGATTATAGGCTTTTCTTCTACGATACCGCACTTAAACTGGCTCCGCTTCTCACACGCATAACACTTTAAAGCTTTTATTTTATATATATTCTTGGATTGTATTTAAATACGCTCGCTTGCGATTCAATAAGTGCTTTCTATGTGTGACATTTAAGAAATATCTTTTACTGTATTTTTTATAATGGTTTATATTTCTTTCTTTTCATTTTCTTCATCTATATGTTTATGGTGGTAAATATTATTTTTACAAAATTCATAACGACCTTTCTTAAGTTGCTCTCGGGCTTGTATTTCATTCCGCATTTTTTTTAATATTTTCATTATATTGTTTATCTCCATGGGCCTATACTAAGGTTCCGTCACATTCTTACTGTCAAACTCATTTTACCTCCATGAGGTTTCACTTTCCTGCTCTGAAGTTTCTAAATAATTTTCCAACTCTGGCAAATCCATTTCGAATAGCACAAATGGTAGTGACGATCGGGATATACTTTTATATATTTTTATTTTACTCCATCTGCCCTAGACACACGTCATCTGAATGGCAGATGTCCCCGAGCTGACTTCCGTACAGACTACTACACCTGGCTTACAAATTACAAGGGATTAGCCCCCACTTGAGTATACCATTGCAATTTTCAAAATTTGTCTCTATAAGATTCTTACAATGCCCTAGTACTCTCTCAAAAAGGCTCTCAAACATCTACACAATGGCCTTGAGTGGATTCCATCTGCAGATATTTTTCCAGACCGCTAATACTACCCGACACTTCCACACATTCATTACACTATCTCCACAATTGCGATCACGAGCCCACATATTCAACATTTGGTCTCAAGCCTGTCCCTTAACCCATGGTTTCTCTTCATCGGGCAAAGACTCTCAGGTCCGAAATCTGCTGGATCTTCATCATAGGATCTAGACTCGCATTTCAGGCTTGTTCTCACATGTCAGCCGTTTGTGCAAATTTCCTCATTCTGGCTCTCATTCCCATAGCCCGGGTTCTCGCAATGCCAGAGAAGCCGCGTTGCTTACTTGGATTTGTCACTATATTTCAGATCAATATCTGATTCACCATTTCAACGCCATCTCTCACCAATTCCCACGACCACACGTTTCTGCATTATCGCTAGACACCCCTTTCTCTCATTTCTTCTGCGCTAATATTTCATTTTTAATAAATTTCTCATGCCATTACCCCATCTAATCTTACAAGTATTCTTTTGATTGACACCTTTCTCAAAATCTCATACATTTATCACAATCCCAAAGCGACTACGACATTATTAGTCCATGCGCCTGCCAACGCGCCCATGCGATACGTACAAATCTCATTCACTTTGCCATATTTATGAGAATAGATTCATCAATTTAATACCTTCATGATACTTTAAATTAATTTACTAAATCGTTCTTTAATATCTTTAAATATTCTCCCTGAAACCCACTTCATTTCACATTTCATTTCAATATATTAAAATGAGGGATGGCTTTCATCCTATCATTCGTTTACTCAGACTTAACTTTCAATAAGAATATTCACCAAATTTCCAGCTTTACCGATTTTCTGATTTTCTACGCTTTATTATTGACTTATCGTAATACCGCATCGTCACCCGCTTACTGTACGATTCAGCATAATACTACACTGATCAAACAGTGTAAGCCACATGTAATTTATTCATTCATCCGATCGAGATTCGTGATATTTCGTGCATATTAATGATTATTCCCTTATATAAGTTTTTAATCGTTCTTCTTATTATTAATCAGATGTTGCATTCTCTTTACTCAAATGTTTAATAATTCTGATTAAAGGTATTACTATTATGAATCAATCAAATTCCGATTTTCACTGTAAAAAGTTCAATTAAGATACTCCATTTTCAGCCAGGTACAGTTGTTAGCAGATGGAAACCGCAGCGCCGCACAAGCTTCGCAAAATTGATGAACCTAACCAAATTACATTAATAATCTCTCTCCAATAAAATACTTCAAGTTAAAGCCACACACATTCGGTTCCACCTCATAAAAATAGTAAATACACATTGGCATTGTCCCTAACTAATACAAATTAAAAAATTAAAAAGTTAAATTCAATGGGCATTTAAAATACATACATATTTGCATTAGTTTGCAATACTGACAATAATCAAAAAAAAAATAAAAATATTTAGCTCAAGGGATTGCGCTATCAACTTAAAATATTTTTAATGCTGACGTGGCTGGAAGTATTTGTTTGGACTTTATTTTTGTTTTTAACTTAAATTTTGTACTTTTATAAAAAAAAAAAAAAAAAACTCAGATGGTTGCAAGTCAAGGAACAGTAGAAGCAGAAGCAGACATTTGTACTTGAATGTTATCGCACGTTTAAAATGTTTCTGCGTTTGAAATGATTTTTAAAAAATAAAATAAACTGAAAATATTATTAATTCTTAAGAACTAAAATCCCATATTTAATTCCCTTCTGCATCACCTAAGACCGATATCATAGCTGGTTTATTTAATAGCATTTTCTAGCCACAATCAAGCACCAAGCCTCTGAGGGCATCCCAGCTGGGGAACAAGCCAAACTTTTATACATAAAATCGAGAACCAAAAGAACTCAACTGAGCAACACACCAAAAGAGGCTTAACCAACATAGAATTCATCTAAAAAGCTAAAACAAAGATTCCCTACATCTTCAAACGAACGAAGGATAATGTAAGAGACTCTGGATGCCATGAGACTATTCAGCACTGAAATACGTTTGCGCAGAGGCCAATATCGGCACAGGCAGAGTTGCCACGGTCTCCATAGAGCACTGGCATTTCAGGGACAAGTCGACGGCCAGTGCCTGCCTACTCTCTGCACTATGCGAAGAATCAGTTCAGCGACGCACCTGTCGCTCAATTTCCACGATTTGAGCTTCAAAACACTGCTGTCAGGACGCAACTTTTATATACACTTCAGAAATTTGAGCCGATCTCTCTACGCATCTCTCTGTTCTCTGCACTCAGCGCTACTTGCTCAACCAGTAATCGTCCAAATGTCAGTCGTTTTTCATCCGCGATCGCCTGGCGGCCTCGCGATTCGACCGCATCTCTCTCCCCTCTCACAATTCATCATCGCAACGTTCTCTGGATTCGGGATCACCCACTGGGCAGAACCTACCTCTCGCATCAGCCGACATTTCCCAATTTTTCCCAGGATAATTTCAAAGGTTTCTTTGTTTTACTGAACCAAACAGCGATTTTTCAATCAAGCAAAGAATTCCCTAAGTTACGAACCTACGTGAGCGTTACGACGAACAAACGGAGGTTCAAAGAGGGATCCAGTTCACGAGAAGACATAGAACCAGTACAGAAACACAACAGAGAACGAGCGGGAGACTCCGGACACGACGACGGATGAGGATTGCGTAGCCTATAGATGCTGCAGTTCAAACCCTCAAAATCATTCGCCCCAACACCAGATTCATACCAAACGAAACAAATCTTAGAAACGAAAAGAAAAGAAAATAGGAAAAAATAATTTAGCCGATCAGAAGAACGATTCGACAAGCAAATCGAAGCGAGAAAGAAGGTTTTTGCTCTCGATATCGAGTGGGCCTTTATAGACGAAACGCGGGATTTCTAGAAAACCCTCCTCGCTGGGGAGATAAACGCCGTGAATTAAACGGAGAAGAAAACGATATGTTTTAATTTCGAAGTTTGATAGAGAGAGAGAGAGAGACAGATAGAAGAAACGGAGTGAAATAAAGCATCGGTAGGTTGAAGGAAAAGGACAAATGCTATGACATGTCAAGAAAGGTTTCCTAAAGTAAGGTGTCATTACTGTTTGCCGACGCAAGTGTGATGTATCGTCAGCAAATAGCTCAGCATATTCTACATGACCGGTTTCTGTCTACACGTCATACCTCATGTTATGGACAGCTAACTAGCAAGTGCGCTCTTAAAATTAAAAAAAATTCCTAAGGGCATTCAACAAACAACCTGATTACTAAGTGTTTTTACTCTTTAAAATTTCATATTCATTTACATTGGGTCAGTATTTATTCTCATTTTTGCATTATTCTACTTTGGACCACTTGAGGTTTTTTTTTTTTTTGAAAACTCCTTTGCTTAAAACGATTCGGAAATATTTATAAATTCCTTTAGCTCTCTATCGAAACACAACCACTTTATTACTTAAATGGCATTTTTAGTTTTATCTTTTAAATTCATATATATAAAGGAAAATTATCTAAATATTCCTTTTAGTTTTATTTTTAATCGTAATTATTTGTTTCATGAATCCTTGCTAAATTTATATAAAATAATTAAAATATAATATTAAAAAATAAAAACATAAAAACAATTTTGATCTGAATAAACAAGGAATACCATGTTTAATAAAGCTTTGAAGTATTAAAACCAAAATCACCTCAAAACTTTAAATAATGAAACAACATTAAGTTAATAACATATATCACCTCAAAGCCTACACATTTTAAATTCTATGATAACTACGATAATTTTACGATCTTCAATTCTTACAGTATATCGACAATAACTTTTTGATTTAATAATACAGCCTTTATCATTCTAATCGTCATATATAATTAATCGCCACAACAAACGATAAAAATATATCGCAAAGAACCATTTCCATCGAGCAGAAACATACGATAACACAACCACATCAAACTGCATGCAGTTCATTAATTCACTAACTATTTAAATAAGTGAGTGGGCAAAAATTTTTAATATGATGTTAGCCAAAAACTAATTTTCAACAAATTCCATCGTTTTAGTCAAATTTCACCACTCGCGCCTCCATTCACTCAATGCAATTCAAAATTATCCAAGCTTCATCTCAACAACATTGTACATGACACTTCTCTAGCCAGATTTTGTTATAGCCGCAGCCTGCGCTACTTTCATTTTGACTATCAAGGGCAGGGACCTAATATACAAGTATATCGTTAGCGAAGCTACAATATCACGAGTTTCACTTCCGCAATTCACAAGGTTTTCTATTTAATTGCGGCTGCCATGTTGGCTCTAGAATGATTGTTGCTACTAGGCGTGCGCATAAATCGATTAAATTAGAAACATCAATCAATCGAATCGAATTTACTTTGAAATATTTTAAAATATACTATTTTTTTAAAATTTTATTTGATTTCTTTAGGTTTAAATTCAACTCTAATATACTAATTTATTTTACCTCATAAATTCTGACTTCATTTTTAAGAATTCTGCTTGACTATTTTTGAAGAATAAATTGATTTTGGATGATTTGTTTAAAATACTTGATTTTTGATAAATTTTAGGCGTTTTTGAGCTCTTTTGTAATATTATATTTTACTTGTCAAATGAAAATATGTCGTTTCTTAAATTTTTTTTAAAAATATTTATTTTAATAGATTTATAGCTTATAATAAGTATACTTTACAAAATCTTTATATTTTTTAAGTTTTTTTTTATAAATATTACGAATCCATTACACATTCAAGTTCAAGTAATAAGCACAAACTGCTCAATACCTACAATACCAAGAATCCTAAGTACGCTTGTAATTTTGAGCATTTACATATAATACAATTAGAAATAGAATTTTAAAATTAATTATAGCTTATTTTTTTCATTATTTTATTATTTTATATTATATTTTATAGTTTTTTATTAATAAAGAATAAAATTATTACTTTATACATTTAATATTAGTTTTTATTTTTATATTAAATTTTACTCTGTTATTTGCTTAAAATCAATAGGGCTAATGATGCATAAATTTTAGTTACACTTTTTTAGTGCCATCTCAATTTACACAATGCAGTAAATTGTCCCAATTACCACTCGCATCCCTCCGGAACGCCCCCAGTTACAATCTCTAAAAATAATTTAGATATAGTTAAAGAGATAATTTTACACTTTTTACTGAAATGAAAAAGATAATTATACTTCATATATCATTACAAATTAAAAAAAAACCTTTAGCTCACGTTTAATATGGAGTTGTTTGCACTTGAATTGTAAATTTGGTTTGGATCTAAGAACGAGCTATGCTTAAATCCCACATTATAAATAAGTTTCTCCAAAGAACTTGCCCAAATTCCATTTATAAAGTCATTGAGAAAGCCACGGTACTAATGCAACATACTTTTTGAAGTTAAACCAAGCTTTATCAAATTTCAAGCAAGGAGGCGCTTACGCCCGATGCGGAATATTCGTGAAAGAATGTTCCGAACTGAGACCTCATCAATCAAAGACAAACCCTAATTTATCGTTCGCGAGTCTCTCGACGAACAAGTTTTTAACGAATATGGATACCACTTCCGTAGTTTCGAGATATCAGCAAATGTAGATTTTGGCAAGAACGTTCCGCTTGATAAAAGCGACAAGCCAATTAATCAAACAACCAATCACATCGTCAATCAACCAACCTATCAATCAATATTTCAACAAAGCAATTAACTCAATGTCAATCTACTTCAACAAATCCTAACTTTTTAATAAGCTTCTCTGTAAATTTTTATTTCCTACCTTGCAAGTTAGCCAAAGCCATAGCTAAATTTCCAATAGCAAGTTATTTCCACACCCGTGAAATTAAATCCAACATTTCTCTAGCTAATCTTCGACATTTTGATCAATTTCTATCTAATTTGTATTACTCTTCCAACACACATTGTTTTTAATAATGAATTAAATGTTTAATTTCAAATACTTAGTATTCTATGCAAGTCACATACAAGTCCATCAACTTTCAAGACTGCAGTACTTACTCTCTATGTTAAATATAACATTTTTCAAGTAATTAATTATCGCAATATCTGCATCTGCACGCTTTCCATCTTGGATTACGTGGAACTGCCAAGGAAACCATGAGATTATATACCGACAAGCTCTGATTCACTTAAACATTCCATCAAACACTTTACTTCTAAAGGTTTAATATTTTGTATGTTTTGTGTGAGATCTAAAATCACCACAATAGGAATATTTTGCACTGTGACATACCAAATTAGCGCTCGATTTCCATACGTTTAAAATTTTATTCGCCATTGTAAATCGCAATGGTTTACAATTTCAACTCTCATTTCTTCAAATAAGTTCTTCTATAAATTTAACATAACTCGGCATTTGCCCAACGCACCGCGAGCAAGTGTTTTGATACGCGCTTTCAAACACTCCCATAAATTTTGCGGATCGCTTATCGTTTACTCTCTCACTTACTCGGAGCGAGTGGGCCGGGATTCGACATCGGGCTTGTCTACTTTCTTTTACTTTCTCTACCGCTTTCCTAGCCGTAATTGTTGAATGGGCTGATTCCCTACTTTGTGTTGCATCATCATGAATCGACAACCCGCTTTTGGTTTCTTTAACACCACCGGTGAGACTCGGACATGTAAATTACTTCTCACTTCCCGTAGCCACTCCGCCACGTTCTTTCCCAGGATTCACCTTCCGGGCGTTTGGTAATGAACCTGCGCTTTCGCTAACATTGCGGCCATTCCGCCCGATTTTGAACTTCTAGGTCCAGTCAGCCTCGATTCTCATAACGGGTTCGATTAGTTTTGCAAACGCTGAGCTTGCTCGATATTAGCTCTAGCTCCCGCTTAAGGAATGCGTATGAGACGCCATCACATGAGCTAAGGCTTTCTCTCGTGCTCACTTCTTTATCTTTCACACTATTGCTTTGCATTGGCTGCCTCTAAAAGCCGAAGTATTTCTTCTGGGCAAAGCCATGATTACTTCTCCAACTCTCGACCGAAATCATGTCCATACCTGAGCTTTGCCTCCGTCTGCCCGTTGATCACTTAGTCAAGCATCAGCTCATTCCAAGCAGTTACATAGCCCTGATTGGCATTCCCATTGCTCCATATGGCCCATTGGTACTCACACTACATCGTGCCAAACAGATGGCATTGGTCGAGGCTATTAATTTTGCAATCGCTTGTACGAGCAATGAAAATGTGATACCTCATCGACACTTTGGTGTTAGGAAAGGCTACGAAATCTGTAGACTTTAAATCCTGATTAACTGAGTAGCTCTCTAACACATTCCTTAAAATATAATCACATAATTTAACACATATTACAAACCATACCATTTGCATTCTATCATTTCGAGGCATCTAAATATCACCTACATATTATTTTACAAATCATTTTTAACGTGACCAAAAAAGTTTACATACAACATATCGTCTAAAAACACTGCGTTAAATAGAACACGATGTGAGCACTCATCGAGCCGGCCTCGATGCTCGATGCGGAAACGCCCTGCCCCACTCACTTCGCACTTCACACTGATAAACACCTACAAGGCATAAAGCTTAAGGAGGATCTCACTTAATGGACACTCATTAACCATGATCATCAATATTCTAATACTTCATACACTTGCTTATGCATATATATATATATATATATATATATATATATATATATATATATACGATTCATAAATCCCGTGTTACAATAATTCACATGAACTTTACCATAATTAGATAATTTGAATTATTAATGCTTAAATTCTACGGCTTTTATTAACTTCATGTACGTCATCAAATTTCCATATATCATTTTAGTCATAGCATTAATGGACTATCTACGTATTTTATATTTCATTATATATTACAAATTACTTTACATGTTTATGATCTACGTTCCCCATTTATCTATATTCTTTACCTTTTTTATATGCAGGTTAAGGTTCCATTTTCCCAAAGAAGTGATATGTAAGCGACTTTATCTGCATCGATCGTATAACCCAAACGAGCATGTCAGAATTAATTCAAACTTAAGCCAATCGAGATAGTATTGTTACAACAATCGTATTCATAATAGGCGCTACTCCATCCATCTACTACCTAGCCAAGCAGCGTATAACGCTTTATTAATGCCAAGATATATCTCACATGCATGAATAATTCATTGTTACTCAAGGCATGCATACGAGACATTCATTAACTAATATTCTTGTTATTTATAAGAAAGCACTCATACTGCCTTATCATCATATAGGAATGTATTTTTATGCTACTTTATATACTCACTATACTTATTTCTTTTCACATGGCTAGAATTCATGTCCTTTATTATTCCCTTTATTTTATTCCACACTATCTAACATTAAATTCACATAACTTTAGGTCAATTTCTTTATCTCCACTCTTAGCTGTTGCACTCGACTATTTTCTCACACAAAATCATCTCCCAATAATACTCTTTGAGAGTATATAAGAGACATTTAGATGTCTCCAAAATCTCCATAGGAGAGGAGATGAAAATCCTCTTCAAACAAGGATTAGATTTCCCTTACTTGGCACAATGAGTTCTAAATTTCAACATTGCTCTATACACCTTTGCTCCTTCATGAATTCATTTTATCTAAATTAAATCACTC
This sequence comes from Tetrastigma voinierianum, assembly GCA_016808115.1. Classification (NCBI taxonomy): domain Eukaryota; kingdom Viridiplantae; phylum Streptophyta; class Magnoliopsida; order Vitales; family Vitaceae; genus Tetrastigma; species Tetrastigma voinierianum. The sequence continues at coordinate 15,460 of JAEQBH010005945.1, read as the reverse complement.
CATTTGAATTCATCTCAACCTGCATTTGAATTTACCGCCAAACATGCATGTTTTGCCTCACATATCTGGCAATTTTTGACCTAGACTCACTTTAGAGATCTTTAACCCATACTTGACATCGGTTCCTCTCACTTACTCAAGCAGTTCACTAAGGCTAAGGTTTCTCCAATTAGAATCTCATCAAATTTGAGTACTGACCTACATGTCCTAAATAACCGATCCAGCTCTATTTTCAAACATAACTAATAACTGCCTCTAGACCAAATTCGAGGCCCCAGTCATTCTAATACCTTGTGTTCTCTCTGGGAAAACGTAGTCACTGCCCAGGCTCTCCAACTTAATTTCCTCAAATCTAGAGCACTCTCAGACACAGTTACGGGCTAAATACTCACTTAGGGTTTTGGGGAAATTTCTTGACAACATTTCAAACCCCAACACCCTATACCAAAAATTCATCAATTGAGGACCGTCAACCAAATAACAATCAAAACTAAATTTAAACCTAACCTCAAAACTAACAACAAACAACAAAATAAAGAGGGAGAAATTAGGTAGTTTTCAACTCCTTAATTTCTTTAAACCTCTATTCTCTCTTCTCCCTTTAGCAAGTAGAACTAAGACAATATGGCAGAGTTACAACTCATAATTTCTAGTTCTTCCCACTGCAGCTCTAGTCATCACAAAAATGAGAAAAATTCTCTTCTTCACTGCATAAAGATAGCTGCGAAATGGAGCAAAATTCACTAAGGATGGCTTCTCTAACCGTTCCAAAGCCAAATGAAGAACTCCCTCAATCAATAGACCAAATTTGGTATTATCTCTTTTCTTTACAAGGCTGCTTTGCTCTCAAAGTATTTAATTCTCGTATTTTTTTAGTGAAGGTACATAAGGTTCTCTTGCTTTGTCTACCATTTTACTATCTGGTCTCTACACTCTCAAATAAAATCATCGACACCTCAACATTCACCATCACCTCTAAAAGCAATTCCCATCTGAGTCTCTCACTTGTTAATTACTATATTATTATTTTCTTAATAATTCCACTTACGCCATTTTCACACTTAACTTTGGAAATTAAAATAATAATTTTGATTTCCATTCCACTTAAAACAATAAACTATTATGTGATAATGCAAATACACAGAAATCATAGTCTACAATTAGAAAAGACGCCCGCACTCACCTTACGTCGGCTCCTCACCATTCCTGCACCACTGATAGAACCCATCGCCATCCCATCCAATAAGTCGAAAGCCCGGTCATGTCGCCGTTTTTTTAGCAAGAAATACCCCTCCACTATGGCATCAACTACTCCATCTCTGTAATGAGCATTTCAGCGTATAAAATTGCGACCAGATTCACTGGTCAACCTAAGGATGGGACACTCTCATCAATTTCGCATCCTTCCAATGCCGCTGCTTCATCCCTCAGCAAAGCTGTCGATCTCATCCCGCTGTCGCACAGCCTCATTACCCCAATATATTTCTCAATGCTGTCGCATACTTCTGGGCAGTTTGGCCAAGTGAGCGGCCAGGACTCGCCGGGCGACCCATGAAACGGATACCGGAGTAGCCGTAGCGCGTTTCTCGCCACTTTAATTCAAAATTACTCCGCCCGAATTTGGAGGCTTCAGGCATTACTGACCCATGACCGTAGGCGTACGCTAATTTCCAATAGCATATACTCGGGCCATCACAAGTTAAACCAATCCAGGCCGACCCAGCACATTATTTCATCGCCCGTAAAGCTCATTATCTCTCATATTTTATCGGGTATCGCTACGTTAGCAAGATAACTGCCATGCGCGGCTCTACACCCTCTCATCCTCCTAAGTCTACGGATCGTTCACCCGACTCGCTATCACGCGCCACTTCGGGCTTTTATGCGTATACAAGCGACCACATCAAACACTACAGTCCACCAGGAATTTCTTTATTAGATAAAATGAATAAAATAAATAAAATAAATAAAAATTCAACTAAAGTAATATTAAAGTAAACCATTGTCTATGAAACCCGAGAAAATCCCACTTTTGAAAACGGCAAAATGGTAATTTCGGTCAAAATCGAATTTTTCTACATATCCCGACGACTAGTCCGACTCACCGCCCGACCGCTCTAACGAAATCTGGGCCTATCACGGTCTAATTCGTCGACCAAACAATTTTGAATTTTCAATGCCGGTGCAACCAGACATGACACCGGACACACTGAAAACGGCCCAAGAGGCGCCACGTCACGAAGAATGAATAAACACGAGCCTGGTCGCAGCTACATACGGACACACGGTATCTGGCCGCCATTGGGAGCAAATTCAGCAGCTGATAAGAGGATACGCAGTAACCCCAACCAATGTAAGGGCGATACGGTGACGAGACAAGTCCCTCTGACTCAAGCTTCCAACCTGGATCGGGACTGGTAAGGAGGTACCAAAGAGAGAAAAGGAAGGAGAGAGAAAGTAAGAGATTTTGCAGAGGCCTTCAACTCTCTCTAAATTTCCACTCCACTCCACCGTCTCTGGGCTTCCCCACGCGCAGCAGCAGCTGCCCCACGCAAGGCCACGCGCAGAATACTCAGGGAAGCCACAACCTCCGAGAGGCAAGGGCCTCCCCACCTGGCCATCTTCGCCTGTTCGCAATGGCTTCATGGCAAAGTGGGAGGCCGTGAGCGGGCTATTAGCTTTCCGCCTCGTACCCCCGCAGTACCGACCGCCGGGTACTGGATCGCCGCCAGCCGACGCATTTACTTGACCGCTATTGGCCCATACGCGTCGCTTGGTACCTAGGAGCTATGTCGCGCCGGGCTTCAAATGGCTACGGATCGGGCTCCAGCAGTAACCGGAACAGGAGGGCTATCGCCGATAGCCCACATCGCCGACCGCAAAACACGCTGTCGGTCGACTAAAAGCGCTTCCACGCGTTATTTGCATAAAATTCTGCTTAAAATGAATGGCCGGGAATCGCCAAGTAAAATAATAATGCCAACGCATGGAATTAAATATAGTTAACATATTACGTCAAAATATATGAACATAATCGCGCGAGCCACTGAACGAGTTAATTGAGCCCACGCGAGCTAATTTTGACGGTTACTACATGAATAAATACACGCCAGACAGATGCCAATTTCACTGATACATGCGGCTGATGATATACTGATACGTAATGGATGAAAATGGCATAATGCACTTACTACGCAATCAAGCAACCCAGATCAATAGGCGTGAGCGCACGACATGAAAGAAAACGAAAAACGGTCGCGAAATGAATTTCATGAAGATCGGAGAATCGGGTCGAGACTGGTCCAACAATCTTCACGGAAGGGCCCATGAACGCTTTTATAGCCATCCAACAAATTCGCTTAGAGGGCTGTCTAACATATTTACCGAAATTCTGTGAGTATTGCTTCGAGAACAAAAATTCCTTTGTTTTAAAATAATGTTTTCTCACTGGCCAGGCACATGCAGGGAGCCGCGTTGAGGGCTCGGTAAGCAGCGCGAGTCGCTACTCCCATCCATTCTCACTCACATTCAAGTAGGATCAAGGTATTTTCTTGAATGCGTCACTACATTACATGCACTTAAATGTGAGCAACCCAATGCAGGAGATTATCACCATCGGCTACTGCCTACCCTGTCGAGGGAAAATTATTTTGTGGTCATAGGGAGTGTTCGAGAAGACTATGCCTCTTAGAGGCCGCTTGAAAAGAAAAAGCCCACACGCGGTTTCGATAGACATATTTCAAAATATGTATTGTAATTCTTACTTTGAAATACAGCTCAGACAGAGCGATGTGCTAATCCCCTTTGAAAACTATGGTAATATGGTTGACAGTATTTTTGCGAAAGTATGATGCGTAGGCCATCACGGCCATTTTTACCATGTACGGGGTTCCATGATATTGAGACACAGTATTCCAGAGGGTCGACGGCGGGTCAATCTGGGATCTCTCGGATTGGCCGCCACATTGTCAATATTGACATTTCGTGGCTAAATCTCTCAATAACGACGCCAAAAATCACGTAGCCGCTAAACGCGCTTCATAAGGTTAGCTTGTAATTAATTTGCTCACGCAAGCGCACGCGCCGTGGAATGGCGTGATAAGGGCGAGTCAAGGTAGTCCCACGAGAGTCATGCCAAACATCGAATCTCGCTCACTCTAATATTATCTAGGCTACGGATATCGTGGTCATCAAGCTCCAAACAAATCTGGGCAAAAATGTCTCCAATGGAGGGTCTCCGTTTTCGTTATAAATACTAGGCTTATGGTTTTTACTCTAACTACATTCCATGGGGTGAACCCAAAAGGCATCGAGGCCATAATTTCATGCAAACGTTGGACAGGCATGTTCTTTACATGTGCAGCCAACCTCTCGAGCATCTGGCACCCATCTCAAGAACGTGTCGATCAGCATTCGCCTCTAACCCTTTAACTCCGAGACGCTCTTAACCTTACACCCCCATTCACCACATACAAAACCACGATATTCTCATTCCATGATTGGATTACTGCATTGATACCCTCATTCACCCCCAGGGCCCCGCCTTCACCTCAAAGCTCTAAATCCCAATTCACGCAAAATAGCTGCCAGCATCACATGTACCAACTGTAGATTAAGGTAATTCAAATACGGTAAGAATTCAAGTTTCAAACAAACAAAGATTAGAATCATCCAATGGCAGTAGCAAGGTCACACTACAAACCTCAGCTTGGGGATGTTTCAGAACATTTACGAAATAGCTAAATGGCGATTGTAGTTCACAATCATAAAGGTAGAAGCAAAGGTTAAGAGTTGAGATGAGATGTGTCAACAAATTCACCCTCTCAAGTTTGCACTCTTCAATAGCTTTCTCCTTATTTCTCTAAAGCTCTCTCGCTTAGACTCAAGTCTCTTTATACCCCCCATCACCCTCCTTAATGGGAACAATTAGGGCTTCAGATTGGCATCACCACAATGGCAGGGTCTCATCATTAGGACTCCGTAGGTCGCCCATGATGTCTGGCACGCATCGCGCGCGTGCTCGGCGCACCAGGGCGGGAGCTCCTCGCGCCATAGCGTGGGAGAATAAGACAGGCTGGCTGGGCCACCACTCTTTGCATCTCTGGGCACGCGATAGCTAGCCAGCGCCACCCGCACGGCCTCCCTAACGCCCACACCCCCAAGCTCCAACCTCGCGCAGCTTCACATCTTTCTGCCCACCGATTCTCGCACGTTCTCGAACCTACGAAAAGATCTGAGCCTAGGACTGACCACAGCAAAGATTGGCCGCCATTTGAGCCTTCCATCTTGCATCCTAAAATGTCAAAATACGTAGTTGCCGTCTGCATTGCCAGTACTGCTTGCTGATTTTCCATTTTTTCGCTTTTGTTCTCGCTTCCAAATTAGCATAATTCCCACCAAATAGATTACCTAATCACAAATATTAACATTTAGAGAATTAAGGCTCTTATTTAACATAAAACATTACTAAAACTGGTAAACATAGGCTACAAATGGTATTTCTTATATACTATCACACTCCTCAAATCTTACTGGCTTGTCTCTCAAGCAAGATCCATCAAAACAAACAAAATTGAAAATTACACGAATTAACAAACAATTATATAAGTACGATAAATACAGCGCTTCTCTAGAATGGAAGAATCACCATGAACATAATTTAGCAACATTAGCATTTCAACCAAAAATTTAGGATCCCTAAATCCTCAAACTCCCCAAAGAACACAAAGGAAGTACGGCGAATAAAGGAAGATCAACCCTAAGTCCCTCAACGACTCTTCCTAAGGAATCTTTAGCGTAGGTAATAGCATTGAACTCGAGCGAGATAGCTATACCTAGCACTTCAAACCTAAGTCTAACTCCACCTATCAGCAGTTTCAACTGGCTAAACGCACAGTGAACACACCCTTTATTCATACCAAAATATCTAAAAATTCCTAAATACTCAAAAAATAAAAGAGAATTTGCACTACAGAAGTTTTAGGTGAGTGTTCATAGCAGTGGATTCATCCATGACTCCCACCAATGGTTTAGGCACTATCTCATTAAATTCTCAAACTTCACCCCGAACACTAAATCCAAACTCCAAAGGCCTCAGGTTACGGGAAGGATCCATCTCTCCGCTCTTACGTAGCTGCAGTGGAGTCGATGACTCACCGCTAGCTTACTATTATTAAGCCAAAGGGGCACTCCTGCATCATGTCCGTGATCATCGGATAATCCCACCTCATTCTACTCACAACCCCTTTTTTGATACATTTTTTCTTCTCGGTTTTTATTTTTTATTTTTCACTTTTCTTTTGTTTATTTTCTCTAGCCGGGTCCACGGCACCCCCCTAATTAGGCCCCATCACTCTGCTGGCCAGGACCCCTGGCTTTAGTCAATTTACAAGCAAAGTGACCGACCGAGGCATACAAGGAGACCAAAAGGGCAAGTGCAAGTGATAGGATTCTCTGAGAAATAGCTTCTGAAGCCTGCTGAAGTACTGCCAAGCCACCCAGATACCTCAAGCAGCACATAATTCCGCATCATTTGAAACTCCAAGGGTCAAATTCTACCTTTACACTCTGGATTTTGAACAGTTGCTCAAAATGAACCCTCACTAGCTAGTAAGGCATCAAACTCCACTCATATGAGACATTAAACAAACAAAAGAAAAAGAAAAGTACTACTGCAAATAACAACCAAACAACTAAAAAGAAAGAACTAAAATGTGTAAGGAGATACAAAAAGTTGATTTTTTTTGGGTAAGAAACAACTAAAATAGGAGAACACGTACGATAAACAATTAACCAGGAAAATCCATTACGCCAAAATAAACACCCCCAAACCCAGGACACGCTGTCTCCAATGACGCGCGGAATGCTAGCAATATAGGCGCGGGAACACCGGTAATTCATAAGTAAGTGAGTGATGAGGGTCCTTCTAATGGGGCAGGTCTTCGAGGCTAGTACTTTTACCTGGCATCTCGTTATGAGACATGACTGGCAACACTCAATTATACCATAACGCTATAACATGTTTAGGATACAATAAAAGTAAAAGCATATTTCTTGAGGAATAAAATAAGGCCAAAATAAAATAAGAAAAACCCTGAATTTATACAAAAACTGTACAAATTTAGCAACGCTAATTAAGGACCCAAATTACAAGCAAGAATAGAAGATCGCAGGCCTAAGCAGGATTGATAAGCTGAATCGAGAACAAATGAAATTGAGGACCAAAGAGTAATAAAAGAAAGATTTAAAATCAAATGGATAAGACCAAAATCTATTCTATTGGCTCAGGAAGGAGAGCAACCTATCAAGAAGAGAAGAGAAGGAGAAGGCAAAGATAGTTAAAGAGAAGAGAAGAAGGAAGAATGAAGGATCAAGAAAAGAAAGGCATGAAAAGCATGGATTTTTAATGGAAAAATTCAAACTTATTAAACCTCTTCTTTTTTTTTTTTTTTTTTACTTAATTTGGCTCAGTTAACCCCACTCTTGGGTGATATCGGGCGCTTACTGGCAGTTTTAGACCATCTGAGCTGTTTCGGCTTCGTTTCGTGGTTGATTCGGGGCTGCATGGAAACTGGGTACGGATTCCCTAAATTTTTAGACTCAGTGAAACTCCCAACCTATTAATTGCGGTAGATCGGTTAAGTAAAACTATGTGCCTTCTATATGTGTTTTAGAATTGTTTTATTGGTGTTTTGACTGGGTTGGTTGATTGTAATTCTACTGATAATATCAGATAAGGAAATATCTAAGTTTTAGGGGAGATGCTACTGTACTTTCAAACTCACATTTGCCTCTCGCCTATATTTCTTTTATTCAATTTCAAGATTGCAGACAGCATCATTCTCATGGAAATCCCTGAGCTCAGAATCCACTCCATACATACGCTGGATGAAATTGAACTCACATTAGTTCCAATTACGAAATAAGAGGGTCTCACGGCTTTTACTAGTAATCAACGTCATAGGAAGCTTCAACTCTCGACTGGCCATACTTTCGTCGAACTGCTTAGATGCTGACTCATGGAAATCCTTCCTTTGAGTCTGTGAACTAATTCATATATTCTGATGAAATTGGAACCCATTAGGCCTCAGGAAATCACTAAAATAGCAGGCCTCGCTGGTTTTTGCCTTCGAGTCAATGCCCTCAAGGAAGCCTCCAACTCAGACGGTCACAATTCTCTCCAGCCCCGAGTTTCGCCTTGACGTTCCTGACCTACGGAAAGCTCAGTCTGTAGCTTACCCATATAGCTTCGATAAAATTGGAATGGGATAGTAAATAGCTCATAAGCATACATGGTAATTACAGTTATTCATACACATAATGAGATATGAAATGCAAGATAATGTAATAATGATTGCAAATACCACATGATTACCTTACGACAACATTTATTTCTGGGACAGACATTAAGTAATTTAAACATAAATACATTGATCAGTCTAGAACCTGGCAGAGGGATAGATGGGCATGCCTATTAGGAAAAAAAACAGCCCGGCAGCATAACCCGACCGCGCCCCGTCACCACATGCCGAGCCCCTAGATGGTCATTGCTCGACACGATACAAGGTTTCGGCTCTTTATAGACAACTGCTTTACATACATACAACGCCCCGGGCCTTTATAGTTTCTATCCACCTCAAGGTTTGATAGCAGTACTGAACATAAATAAAGACCTGAATACGACATACGAATGCATAATGAACACTGGATAAGAAACAACACGACATGATACAAATACGGATACGCATAAGCAATTGCTTAGATATTATGATACGTCAGGATAATATAATGTACTGTAGTATAGCGCGAGATCAAGGTTGATGGCTCACCTAGTTTATTCTCACTTAAGTTTTATGTTTAGTACTCCTGCTTCTCATCCAGGTAATTCAAGGCAGGCGGAAGGACCCGACACCTCATCACTCCCAAGGGTCAGTCACACAGCTGTATCAGCCCACCAAGACCTCGGGTCCATTCTTTACACAATGCACATCTCTGTCATTCGCAAACAAATTGCAAGTTTCTTTAGTGATAGCCCATCACCCATTTGCGACCGTGAATATATTCTTTGTACCATACCGGGCCATGTAACATTCCAGACATGCTCACAGCGCATGAACGGAACAAAAGGTTAAAGGCACAGCAAAACGAACCACGACACCCACAATTCCTACACGCACACAAGTGGCGTGCCTGGATGTCACACCGTGACATCAAATGAAGGATCTTGAGGCCCCTGTTCCTTACCAATAAATGACTTTACCTGATATCGAGTGCAATGCCCTGGCCCACGAAAGAGACAACCCGTGCATCTGCAGATAGCCAAGAAGGTCGTTCCCCGCCGAGAACTGGAGCCACAGCGCACACACCAAGAGTCGACAGAAGGGGCCCCATTCCACATGGCCCCCGGGCATGAGGGTTCAGCCTCCCCGCCTCGCCAAATCGTAATATTCCTCTAAATATACCTCAGCCAAGCTTACATGTTTAGGCATTTCAAAGCATACTTAACGTTTACGTTAAATGCAAACTGAACCAGAGAGATCTGGGTTATAAGTTTGGCGATTAAGAAATTGTGGATTGTTCAAAAGGGCCTAAAAAGACTGAATTGACATTATGGGCCAAATGAGATATGAAAGTTTAATTGCTAATAGAAGGAGTTACGGCCTAAAAGCAAAGCAAATCGACTCCAAAATGGGTTATTTGAGGCCAAACATACTAGAAAATTGGATTTTTAAAGACTTGTAATTATTCCATTTTGGGAGAATCTGACGGGGAGTAAGAGAGAAGAAGAGGAAGAGGAAGTTAAATAAGAAGAGTAAGAAGAGGGTTTCAAGATCAAGCCAAACAAAGCCCACTAAGGTGGCCGGAAACCTCACCCTTGATTATGAATTTGTAAGGATTATGCATGAATTTCATTTGCCTGATTTGTCATAACCCCGTCTTAAATTCAGGGCCTCACAGGCTCCATCTCTTAACCCAAAACGATAGCAAGTACATAAGTAAACCCCATACATCAATAAGAAGTTCATGAAATCGAGTGACGAATCTGAACGATGGGAGTACTTGAGTTAGGGCTTGTAATAAACTCTTAATCGGCCTCATGTTTTCGCTCATACGGCCATAAACCCACATTGTAAAGCTGGCTTTAAAGAAATTACGATGGATTGTTAAAGAATATATAGCGAATGAGAGAATTGAAAGTAGAGTAAAGGGATTATAGCATGAATTTAACATCTGAAGGCATTATGAGGCATAGAGCTGATCGGGCCGAAACATACGGAAAATGCGAGAAACACCCATTCGGGCATTCCCTTATGCCTCTACCCTAAGAGAAGTTGTTCCTACCGGCAGGGACTTCGATCGGCCATTTGGGCCAAGTCCCACCGCTAGGAATCTCAAAGTCCCACCGCAGGGACCGCCACCGCCCCAGCTGACCAGCCACCGCTACAACTTCCTCTACTCTCATCCCGATTTCCGATGATCTGCTGGCCACATAAAATAGGACTCATGAGAACCAAACCTTAAGAGAGGGCATCTACCCCTTCGACCTCATGGGTAGAAAAAATCTCACCTGGGCGGCCATGCAAGCCTATTTCACAGACGCTGGATTACATGTAGTCCGAGTTGTTTCGACGCAGCCTTGAAGCCCCTGGCATCAATTCATGATTCCAGCCAACAGAACCTTTAACATCTCATATTTAAAGGAGCACAAAGATCCAGCGTCAAATATCAAGACAAGGGCACCTGGAAAATAAATATTTCTAAACTCAAGTCCCCTCGTGAAAATTCCGCAAACCTAATTAGCCGCACGAAAAAGCATAACTCGAGTCGGACGACCGAACGGGATTGATTCTAATCTCGGCAAAGACGATTCACAGGAACAAGAATATACGAAAGATATACGGGATCGGCTACGACCACCAGGACCAAAGAACGAATGAGTTAACGCTCATTAGCGCTCTGCGACCCGATTAGTACCTCAGATCGACATTAAGCAAGCCACCGCGACCGCCGACCAGCGCTACCGCACGCTCGCGACTTCTGAGATCATCGGCGCTGCTGGCACTCAGCATCGCACGGCCTTTCGTACTTATCAGACCGCCCCACGATTTCATAATTGGCTCCAGCAGTCGTATCGTAATACATGATAAGACACTACTTAATAAGAGTAAAGATCAACGTATCGACCGCCTCGTAGTGACCTATCGCACTCGCATTCACAGCTCTCAGTCCAGATAAGTCCCGCAGTACCTACGGCACCGCATCTACGTCGTCGACAGACCGCAGTACCTACCGCACCCGCACCGAATGAGTTTCTCAGCACTCACGGCACTCGCATCACTATCAGATCGACAGCTCAGAGTACCCACCCGGCACTCCCCGCATTTGAACAAGCTGCCCTCAGATCTGACTGGCTTCAGAAGTACCTACTCCGCACTCGCATGCGATTGTGCCTCACTGCAGATTCCACAGCCCCAGAGACCTAGGGCACTCAGAACTGGTCTAAGTTCGTAGGCACCTACCGCATCAGACTCAGAGATAAGTCAGATACCCACTTTTTAGCGCTCCAGACGGTGATTGCTATTGTGCCCGCAGTACCTCACGGGCGCTCTGCATCGAGCACCCACGCACGCATACGATAAGCCTCCCCGATCCGATCGCTCCGAGCACTCCACCGCACTCAGCCTTGATTGTTCCCATCCTGTGACTGACGTCAGAGGGCCCCACGGCATCAGATTCGGGAGTAAAGTCACCGATCCGATAAATTCGAGTGACTCACTTCCGGCAATTTCCAGATTCGGGCCAGTGCCCCGTCGACCGGTTAAGCTCTCGCAGCACCCACTCCGCACTCGCATCGAGCAAGCTCCGCCCCGATTCACAGGCCCCGTAGAAGACCTACTGGGCACACCTCGCATCGACAGGCCTCTGAACCGGCCATTGTTCTGTCTCGATCTTGCTCGTAGTACCGACGGCATCAATTTGATTAAAAGTTCGGCAAGTACCTACGCACTCAGACGCAACATGCACAAGTTCCGTAAGACCAGTGATAAGCTCCGCAGATAAGACATGCCCTCGTAAGACCAAAGATAGTTCCGTAAGATAAGTATAAGTTCCGTAAGACATGTACAAGATCGAAATACATTGGGCCCAAGTCGTAAGACCAGGTGATATCGCCTCGTAAGATAAGTATGGGTGCTCTGGTAATACATGCATGGGATCAAATGATACTGCATAAGGTTCTATCACACAGCTCAGACCAAGATTTCCACTCTCGTGAGAAGAAGCCATGACACCTAAGTACGCATAAGTCAGAGTACTTACTTCGCACCCGATAAGGATAAGCCCCCGTAACTCCCACGGAGTCTCCGACAATACAGCCCCATAGTATGTCAATAAGAATAAGATTTTGCACCCCAATGAGATCCGACAAGCGTAAGTCGTTATAAGAAGTAGTACTGTGATAAAAGTTCATAATATAAATGTACGGGAATTTATATTATCTGTTATTGCTTTGCGATGCGTTAAATGCGTATATGCATTAAGAAACACGCTTCCACTGCCGTAGCTTAGCACTGCTTTACCCGTGTGTGTACGTAAGAAGACATTCATGGTCTCCCTCGCATACAACCGCCAACACACCAGTGGCTCACTACGTAGGTCTCAAGGTCGATTGCAATCTAAAAGTTCACTGAAGGCTGTGACAGGGGAGCCATATATTGTATATACATTTTTATTAAGAGTAAGATGTGGGCTATACTCTTACGTAATCACCGCCTCATTAAAAAAAACTGCAAGAAGTTCCAGTGATTTGGCTTCGCCCCTGAACCTGGAAAGGATGCGAACCTCTCAATTCCGCCTGAAATACACCACATCAACCAGGGAGTTTCTTTGTCTTTTTTCCGCTTAATGTCTTCGCCAAAGGACTAATGTATTCAGATTCTTTCATTTTGATCTCACTTCTTTACTTATTTTTGTAATAATACAAGTGCACTCAAAGCCTTATGCTCAAAGGTTTTGCAAGATCGTGCACTGGGAATGTTACTCAAAAATGTGTATTTCATCATTCTTCTCACATCAAAATAAATGTTCTTTTATCATTACTACAGTTTTAATTTCATTTAGCTTCACACCCAGTAAACATTACCGCAGAGGGCGGGAGATTAGGCTGTCACATAAAAATATTCCATAGTTTCGCTCAATGTCAAGATAGTAGCCTGGAATTCAATCACTCTTGATCGAGGCATTGGTCTTCCAGCCCTCTCGACCATCAGCTGAGGAAGCACATGATGAATCCATAACTGGACACTCCACTGAGAACATCAAAGGCCGAATCATCTACCCCTGCAGTCCACAGTGAAAGTGTTAATGGCTTCTTCAAATGAGACCGATTTCATTTCTCACAAACACTTCATCCGGTACTCGAGAAGGCTCGCATAGTAATTCCCCTTTACTAGCCGACAATGACCGGCTTGTATCGCTTCGACAAAGGCGTTCTCACTTACTTTAACCACTTGCGCCAATCGGCCGAGGCCTCTGAAATCTCCCTCTACAGACAGAAAGTCGTCGTTTTCACGGCGCATTATTTAAATTTTAGCATGATCAAGCAAATAAACTTTTCTCATCTCTCTGCCAGGCAGAAAGCAGAATGGTCAGCCATCAGAGCTTTTGCTTCTGGCGCCATAATCGACAAGATCATCAATAAGCTTCAAGCAGGAGTACCACCACCAAACATATTTAATTGAACCTCAACCTCATTGGAGGCATTTCTATCAAATACTTAAGTGGGCACTAAGTGTTGAGCTCTTGTACTATCTACTGGCAGGAGTGATTTCGCTCCAAACATAATTCACAATCAATTTCCCAAATTGCTCATATTTAACCACAGACTAGCCCTGGTTTGGGAGCTTTACCTAAATTGTTTGGAAAATTTCGTCCATTTTTCCTTTAGAAGTTTAAAACCAATGGCATGTGGCGTAACTCAAGCTCTGTATGGGACAAGGTTTAGAATGGGAGGATTTGCACTTCTGGCTTTAGAGTGAAAAATTGACATTTGATACAGACATGGGTGAGAGAGCCATGAAGTTTGACTATGAATTTTGATTTGGGTACAGCTGATTAGGGTGATGTAGTGGGTGGGTAGTATGGTGAGAGGAAAATGGGATGTTTTCTTGGCTTTTAAACATCCACTGGCAATGACGCACCGCGTGAGCAATGGTGATTTCCTAGCAGCTGCTCGAGCCAGCAGTATTTTTGCACCCCATGCTTCACGTTATAGCACGCGCTGCGGAGTAACGGCGCACCTACGCCCGCTAATTCATGCTCTCGCTTCCATTACGCAATCGACATTCAAACAATACGAGGTGAATTAGCTGGCTCGAAATTCTACTAATATTACGATCACGAAGATTAGAAATCGTAAATTATAAATTAAACATAATATAAATTTAAAATAATAAAATGTTAATGAAAGAACTTAAGCAAATGATAATAAGAAATCCTCTCCGTCGGGTCGCCCCAAGTAGCTTTGCTTATAAGATAGAGACTTTATCGCTTTGTAAATTATTGCCAGTACCTGCTTTCACTTTGCTCGCTTACCTTTAAATGCCCCTTATCCATGCAAGTGATTTCAATGGCACCATTACCCGAACACCGAAAGCATAAATGAACGGCCTGTAATTGATCTGTAGACTCAGCTTTAGTCACTCAGCTCTGAATTAATAATGCAATCATCGCTAAAGTGTAAAGTGCTTCTTTACTTTGAGGCTTATCATGCTACGCCTCTAGTTTTTGCCTCTATACATTTCCTCGCATTTCTCATAAGCCCCATTTCGAATTATCTAGCTCACTCTTAATTGGAGTAACCTTTCTTTCAATCGCCATATCTACGTGTTAAGCGTTGCGTCGCCTAATAAGCCATGCCTGCTCCGAACTCAGACGCGCAAAATTTCATTTTAAAAACTGTGAGTTTCCATATGATGGGTCATTAGTGGTCTGTAAGCTGTCTGGCACGCCCACATGCTATCATCAATCTCTTTGTCATCAATCTTTCTGAGAGATATTCATCATTTCGCCACTAATTGATTCTTATTAGACATTTCTCCATCTCCATTATTCGAGGACGGCAGGCCAGGCAATTCACGGTCTGACCCCATATTTCAACAAATGCTTTTCAAACTCCAATTTACATACAAAAATTGGCTACTTCATCACTTTATTAAAGCTCTCTGGGGCTGCCTTTGACCCAAGGGAAGCATATTCTTTCCTGGTGAACTGGGCACCACCTCAGCATCCTTTGCCTTATAGCAATTGCTTCCCAACCCACCTCGACACACAACTACCACCAGTAAAACGCACCCTGCCGCAGGAAGACGGAACGGTCCCCACGAAGTCGAATCCCACACATCAAATAAGTCTAACTCAAGCACAGCCTTCAAAGGCTTCATTCGATATAGTACCCATTCTT